>JANSTR010159694.1:0-10139 GCA_025434805.1 Antipathozoanthus remengesaui
AGAGCGAGAGTTCTTTCTCTCCCCCCTGCTGTTTGTTTTTCTCGCCGCGCCATCTCTAGTGACTGAACGCCAAGCTACGCTGGCTACCCTAATTCAAGTAGTAAGTACGTGTGGTCTGAATTTCTGAGTTGCGACTGCAGTAATTGTACAATGATAACTTTGTCATCTGACCAGGTATCAGGGCGGAAATTACCAGCAGCGCACTAGCCGGGCGAACTTCGTACGCGATCAAAGTACATTTATTATTTAACTCCGAGTCCCACCTTGCCGATATATCCGCCATTATGAACCTCGCTACTACAGGCAGCGCAGAAGACATAATATATAAGCCCAAAAGAATAACTCTTTAAAATATTGCGGAATTACGGAACTTACGATAATTGTTTGTTTTTTGTCATTTTCTTCGGCAGAAATGATAAAAAAGCTGTTTCTCTTGAACTAGTATTGTACATATATGTTTGTTAATCTTTCATAACTAACCAGTTTATTAGCATATTTCAGCATATCTTCTTCTTACATAATCCACACAGAATGTACTGTTATGAGAATACAGTAATTGATCATACAGAATAAACTATTTAAGATGAAATGTAAAATTCTCCCAACCCGTTAACAAGAAAGTTATGGAGACAGTTTAGGAGAATTCAGCAACATGTCATATGTTGTGTTAGGGACTGAATTGCAAGGGTTAACTATCTTGTTCTCATACATATATGTTAGTTTTGTTTTATCTCCCTTGTTATCCAGTGTACGAACCAATTATTAATATTATCATCATAATCATAATTTTAAAATCATAATGCAATGACAATGACAATGACAATCATATTCATTTTTGTTATTATCACGAAGAGTCGGCTCTGCTGGGTGCCCAGATCACGCAAAGCAAATCTATTTTATCACTTTCTCCCCCCGATTCTTATAACGACTAACTTATTTCTTTTCCATGAGCGGCAAATAAGTATTCAGAAGGACCTGCCGCTGTGTGTACCTCGCAATGGCAAGTATTTCATATCCGTGTTTGATTATCAGTGGCAAATTGTCAATTGATCAATAGCAAAACCTGCATGGTTTGTCACGAACTCTCGTAGTACAACATTAACAAAGTGCTATCGAGCGTACGAAGCCAATCTTGATACAGTTCGGCTTCTTTACCAACAGTGTTTAAGTGATGATTCACAGAACAACAACAACAGTTTGTAACAGAATGAAAAAAAACACTGCTAGTGCTTGTTCTGAACATGTCTGTATCATTTACGACATCGAGTCAAGAGCTGGTTGCTTTTTCCGCGAAGGGTGTTCATTTGCTCTAACAATTCCTCCACAATGTAGCTCGAGTGATATCAACTACAATCTCTCGTAGTATCTGATGGACATCAGACGTGCGTAAACAAACCTTTCGCATGAACATCGGGCTGCAGGCTCTCTGTATTACCGCTCAAAGCGTGTCACGGTGTCTTCAGAAATGAGGAAACACAGCAACACCATGATATAAAGACCAGGTTGTCAAGATATACAGGGAAATGAAGCGGCTGAACTTTTAGTTCCAAACAATTTCGGCTTTAAACATTTTAACTCGAAATTAAAATCTACACTGCAAGTAATAAGTACATACTTATTTCAAGAAAAAATCAGTATTTAAAATTGGCAGATCTTACTTGTTTCAAGTATGCTTTCACTAAAATTTAATATACTTTACTGGAAATAAGTAGTTACTTTTTATTGTGTAAACTAGCAGCCTTTTTGAAATGTTGTTTCGCGAGCATGATTTTCTGTCGTAATGACAAGCGGCTAAATACAGGAGTTGGTTGGAACACTTAACACAAATAAACTTTCATGCTTGGAGTATTGATCGGTATACCACTCGCTCAATTCGTGGCAAACCACTCAATCTTAAACTTTCATTCCCCTTTCTCGAAAAAATAACAAAAGACAATATATCTGACCCCAAACTTATCAGGAAGTTAGAACCAATAGGAATGGGTACGAGTATGGTGGTGTAACCAAGCCTGGCCGGAGCAACTCCTGTATTTAGTCGATTCCGTCGTGACGTCATTGCCTGGTTTCAAACCGAGTGGGAGACTGGCACTGTTTGCGAATGTACGCTAGTGCCAGTTCTCGCGCAACTTGATCTTAACAATACAATTTTCTGCGCAGTAATGTTGGAAGAAAAATTGCGGTAAATCGTTTTGCCAAACCTTGGTGGATTTTATTACACGTTTTATATACCCTCCGTCACAGTCTATAGATACTGTTTGCTAAGAGTTTGACTTTAAAATGTTTCCAATTTACAAGCGCGTGCTCGTGAGAGACTAGCGCTAGCGGGCAATGCCAGTCTCCCGCTCGATACGAAATCAGGCAATATGATCAATTCAGACAAGCGTTCCAGGCGCGCAATAGACGATCACGTGGACTGACCCAGCTACTATAAAGGCGGCTAGTTCTAACACACACTGGATAGCCTATTCATCTCCTGAACAACCTGGCTTGTAATCTCAGATAGCGATGTTCAGAGTGTTTGGAAGTAAAACAGAGCTTAGCAGCTGTCACTATCAGAACTGATGGAACCGTGCAAGGAGTCCCATTCAACAAGAAAACTTAACCTCATTCATCCTTGATTTGTGTCGCAGTAAAAAAAACGTCTAACAGTAACAACAGTCACTTTGATGAGGATTTGCCATTGAATTCAACAGGAGAAAATCGCAACGCAGAATTCATTTCACGAAGTATGGAACTGCCAGTTGCCAGTGTGCTACGATAAATGGAAAGATCTCTGTCCTTCCATAGCAGCGAGTCTTAGCTTGTCCTCCATGATCTCTTTAGTGGAGTAATCGGGTAGCTTGAGGTAGTTCACACAAGTCATAACTGAGGGCAAATAACTGTCAGCACAGAGCGGAGCCTCAAACGTCTTGCGTACAATCGTCAGGGGTGGGCTGAGGCTGCGGAAACCTGCCAAGTAAAAACGCGACATGCCGTTACATGACTGCATAATCATGTTCGGTACAACATGAAGTACCAAAAAATATTCAAGATGGCGATGTGTTCCGTATTGCTGGGTTGCATATGACATCATGACGGCCATGTTGTATAGAGTTTTAAACTGTCATCCAACATAGCTGCCGTGATTCTTGTCTTCAATAACTCTTGGGATCGATTACAACCCAGCAAACCACTACACAAACTCTCCTGCTACACTTTGTCAAAGATTCTCATGAATTAGAATTGTGCATACCTCCAACCGGTAGTCTCGGGCTTCCTGTGACGAACTGCAGAAAGAGTCTCTGTTCCTCGGTACTGTACGAACTCAAAATCTCGAACAGGAACTTCACGGCTCGACTGCGATAACACAATAGAAATGAAAGGTACTTAATATTTGGTACAGGTACCTAGTTAACGGAATGACAAGGTCAGCACTGTTTCTGTCCTTTAAACAAGGTGAAGAAGACCTGTTTCCACAGGTCAAACTACTTCTCGTTAATCATTCCAAAAATCATCTCGTCGTTTATTCCGCATACGACAATCATCTAGATTCACTGACGCGGGCAAGATGAGGTTATTTTGTGGTATCCGGGGCAATGTTGGGTTACCTGAGGTTATTTGGGTACACCTGAGGTTATTTGGGGACACCAGAGGTTATTTTGGGTTATCTGGGGTAATGTTGGGTTACCTGGGGTTATTTGGGGACACCAGAGGTTATTTTGGGTTATCTGGGGTAATGTTGGGTTACCTGGGGCTATTTGGGGACACCAGAGGTTATTTTGGGTTATCTGGGGTAATGTTGGGTTACCTGAGGTTATTTGGGGACACCCGAGGTTATTTTGGGTTATCTGGGGTAATGGTGGGTTACCTGAGGTTATCTGGGGACACCTGGGGTTATTTTGGGTTATCTGGGGTAATGTTGGGTTACCTGAGGTTATCTGGGGACACCTGGGGTTATTTTGTGGTATCCGGGGTAATGTTGGGTTACCTGGGGTTACTTGAGGGAACCTGGGATTATTCTAGGTTATTTGGGGTTATTAAAGGGTTGGAATCAGTAGCAATAATTCCAAAACATACCTATCGTGTGTGTAGCCGTGATCTGGTCTACAGCTTTCCATTAAATCTGAAACAATCAAACAATAAATTAATGGTAATTTTCCAAATCGACAAACAACACTAAAATAGACATAAAGCTTTCTATGGCAGAACAAGCTTTTCTGTACAGTGAAACAACAGTATTACAATATCGACTTACTTTTCACGTCCCACTTCTCTCCACTGGAACCACACAGAAGCAAGTCCATCTGCAGCAGCAAGGAATTAAATGGGTTAGAACTTAAGCTTAGGGATTTCTTCACGGAACCTCGTGATTCAGAAAGTAGAGTTTTTCTCTAATAAAACATAGGAAAGTGGTTGGTGTGTCTCACCAACGGTCGTGACCAGACCTCTAAGTTGTGTCGTTGAACAACATACTTAACTCCATTTATTCTAGTCGACTCAGCTGTATAAATGGGTAACAGCTTCTGCAGAAAAGCTAGCTATCAGGGGAAGTTAGTAGAATCCCGGGGCCGCAGTGGTCGTAATTTAGCGTGTCTGGCTCGTAAAGCAAGGGTCATGTGTCCGAACACCTCGCCAACACCGCTATCTCTTGTTCTTGAACAGGAAACTTCACACAACTCGCTCCAGTCGAACAGGCTGTATAAATGAGTACCAGCTTCTGCAGCTTGCCTGCAATATATTAGTGTCCTGTCCAGGGAGAGTTGTGTACTCTCATCCACCTAAACGTACAGACACTCGCCCTATGAGCCGCTTGGCTCACAAATTAATGGATCTCTAAATTGAGAGGGTTAGTATAGAGCTGAGTAGAGCAACAAGGAGTCACGGCTGCACTACGTTCACTTTCTGTGGGAGTTGGGCGGGGTGTACTGTGGTGGAGTACAGCGAAATTGAGTAGCGAGTGTAGGGAAAGTGGGTCAGTACTGATACTCACTTCGTGCGGATAGAAACTTGAAAGGTTTGAAAGCTGAAACACAGAATCAAAGCCTTCTCTAAATGCTTGGAATTGTCGCGATACCCCTTCTCCTAGTGTCCAGTTTACCACCGCCTGGAATGAGACGAAACAAAATAGATCAACCCCCAACAAACACACAAAGTGTATCAACTGCAAAAATACAACAGAAAATTTCCGGTGTTTATACCCTAATGTATTCTTCAAGGTTATAAATTGTCACAGGGATGTCCTTTCCACTTTTCTGTAAAGAAAAAAATAAAACAGCATAAGTTACCAAAACCAACAATTTTTGTTTAGTTCACTCCCCAATTAGTATTTTGTAGCATTTTCCTAACAACTACATTTTCATTTTTCGAGGAAAGTAAAGGATGAAGGAACAAGAAACCATACATTCATCTTTATGTTTACAAGTTCTAAGTTAGAAGTCAATAATACCTGTTTGAGCGATGGCCGTACGCTGAATAAGAAAGTTAAAGATTTCACTATTTTAGAAGTGTTTGCTGTCGTTTATTTTAACTATCTTAAGCCACTCAATTCAAGAAGAGAAAATCCTTTGACGGCGACTTCAGGATCACGTGCAGTGTTGAGCTCTGCCAAACAAAATTTCACTGAGCCACGGTACGGTCCATGTTTGACTACGGAGAACGACCTACAGCCAGTTCGAACAGGCTGTAACGTTTATGTAGGGGACAGACCACACCCCGTGATTCTTTTGAACCCCTGATAGAACACTGAGAGATTAAATCAGTGGTTCAATATGCCAGTCCACAAACGATGTAAAAAAGGGAGCTTGCCGAAAAATTCAAACTTTGACAAGTTATTCGATATAAGATCTTACTCTCAACTCAATGTTGGCATACCCAGGGAGAATAAAGTCTAAGCCAAGATCTTTAATCGATATAAAATCTTACCTTCAACTCAATGTTAGCATACCCAGGGAGTACAAAATCTAAGCCAAGATCCTCAATCGTCACTCCATCTAAGGCCAGGTTATCTAGAGCTAACTCCAGGCTCTCGTGTGTGTGGCTGGTGTCTTGTTCGAGCCTTTTCTTCTGCTTCACAACTTCCTGAAGCTGGTTGATGGTCTTGTAAATGAGCGGATCCACATACTGAAGGTCCCTGGATGAACAACACAGAGATCTATCAAGTTAATGAGGGATCCATATACTGAAGGTCCCTGGATGACCAACACAGAGATCTATCAAGTCAATGAGGGGATCCATATACTGAAGGCCCGCAACACAGAGATCTATCAAGTCAATGAGCGGATCCACATACTGAAGGTCCCTGGATGAACAACACAGAGATCTAACAAGTTAATGAGGGGATCCATATACTGAAGATCCCTGGATGAACTAGCAAGTAAAAAGTTTCCATTGCCCCTTGAGCTCACAAGTGAACTGGGCTCCTGGCGTATTGCAGCCAGTCCACTTTAAGGTTTTTGTATCCCTTATTCTATACCCTTATTCTATACCCTTATTC
The DNA here is from genome assembly GCA_025434805.1 of Antipathozoanthus remengesaui. NCBI lineage: Eukaryota > Metazoa > Cnidaria > Anthozoa > Zoantharia > Parazoanthidae > Antipathozoanthus > Antipathozoanthus remengesaui. The sequence continues at coordinate 6,473 of JANSTR010159694.1, forward strand.
TATACCCTTTATACTAGCCTTTAGTATTGTTATTGACTTACAACCAACTGGGGTTAATGGAGCATCTCTGGGATGACACAAAAACGGATCCACTTACTAATCTACCAAATAAATGGTAGGAGACAGCCTTCTACCATAAAGAATGAAACACAAAGTGATGCATGTACAAATCTAACTGAAGCTAGGAGCATGCAGCACAGTTGTTACCTGTATCCTAAAGAGGTGCTGTTGCCTTAACACGTTCTTACCTCTAACCTAGAGGAGTTGTTGACTAAAGGTGTTCTTACTTCTAACCTAGAGGTGTTGTTGATTCACGGTGTTCTTACTTCTAACTTAGAGGTGTTGCTGACTTAAGTTTTCTCACCTCTACCAAAACGTGTTGTTGACTTAAGGTGTTCTTACCGAAACTTAAAAAGGTGTCGTTGACTAAAGTGTTCTTATCTCTAACCTAAAGTGATGTTGACTTAAGGCGTTCTTACCTAAAACCTAAGAAGATGTTGTTGACTAAGGTGTTCTTTTCTCTAACCTAAAGAAGTGATGTTGACTTAAGGTGTTCTTACCTAAAACCTAAGAAGATGTTGTTGACTAAGGTGTTCTTTTCTCTAACCTAAAGAAGTGTTGTTGACTTAAGTTGTTCTTACCTGTAACCCAAAGACGTGTCGTGCCCAAGCATCCACTTGTAGAAAGCTTTGCTAAGTGGAATGTCGACCATTCTGAAGTCCGTCATAGCCTTGGCCATGAATTTACCAAGAAATCGGAATCGGGAACGCAGCTTTGACATTGACCCTACTTTAGCGTTCTTTGGAAGAGGGACTAATCATGAAAAAGACAATAAATCATGTTGAGGCATGCTTGAACAGTTCCAACATTGTTGGGGCAACAATGAATTAAATGATGTTGCAAGAGACGATCGAACTAATCAAACTCGTCACACATTGTCGAACATTGTCCGATAGAATGTTGGAACACATCCAATATGTTGAGTCCAACAATGTTGAATGATGTTAATGAGAAGATTGATCCAATCAAACTCATACAGCACCATCCAACAGATTGTTTAAACGCATTCAACATGTTGCATCCAACATAATAGGATGATGTTGGAACAACACGTTGTATCCGTTTTTCTAGCCTGTACTGAAATAATGACTTTACTGATCATAGGTCAAACAAATACCATATAGCGATTACGTTATCTTCAAGTGGACAAAATCAGATACATGTAACGATCGTTCAAGTTTACATAACATATAATTTGACAAGACAACTAATAATCATTTCAATATGTACAATCTAACATTTTCGGCGATGCTTTGCCTTTCAATAATGCAACAGAAATGCACATTGATTGGCGCAAATTCACTTGGCATTACCACAACAAAACTGAACGTCCTTTTGATGTCCTTTAATGGCAATCTGCTTGTCCAATATTTTAAAGTAATATAAGACAAAATTACAAACATGTGGGAAAAACTATGGTGTGACAACGACAGTTCTCATGATGCAATATACCTGGGAAGAGTCCAGTTGGTGAGTGAACGTAGAGTACTCCTTCTTCAGCATCTGAAATACAACGCATCAAAACGTGTCAACCAAGAACTACAGGAAGCTCACAGTGAATGGTTGTTGGAGGTCTATCTACTGATAACACTAACAAGTATCAAGCAGTAGCATGGTGTTCAGTTGTCCAGACTGATCACGGTAACTGCAAACATTAGATACGTACTTTTCAATGTTTTGGGGTTAACAATCTGTCACTTACTCAGACTAACCACCCTTTGAAAAAATAAAATAACAGTTACCGTTCAGTGTTGTCAGAAACTAGTATGGGTGTGTTCTGTAGTTTTCGCAATTACGGGACAAACATTACTAGAATCAGAAGATTTGGTTTACCAATCGTTCTTGCAATGTTTCGGTACGTGTAAAAACTTACAGATACGTTACGAACTCACCTGAGCCTTCAGAAGCTGGCGTCGTCTCTCCTCTCCACATTTCCAAGTCAGCTCGCTGGAACTCCTTCGATACTAGTGCATAGAACTCCAGTGTTGGCCCCAGGCCAGTACCAACCTGCAAATGCGAGGAGAACAATAAAATCGCATTTATCTGTCTTCAAATCGAAAATGTTTGCCCACTGTGGTTTTGGAATAGGAAGAAGTAATTCCAGACATAGCTGTCTATTAATTAAATCATGCGTAGCCAACAAAAACTAATGATAGAAATCTAGTTTACACGTGATAGCCTTTACTGACATGACGATGTACGGTCACATCAGGCAGTCACTTCCAAAAAACACACAAGATTGCCGACTGCATGACAAACTACACCAGCAGGACACATAACAGTTACTGAAGGATCAACAACAACAGGGTAACAACAACAGTAACAACAACAGTAACAACAACAACAACAACAACAACAACAACAACAGTAACAACAACAACAACAACAACGATACCAGTAATAACAGCAGCGAAAACATCGCTGACAGCAGATCTCTTCTAATACTACTGTTGTTTCTACTACAAATTCAACTACAACACATCGATGATTGTGTTGCACATGTGAATGATCTTACCTCGCTCTCATATTGAATCTCCAGTATTGATCTGGACGTTCCAAGATCATTGATAATTGTTTCTGCCTGGGAGAACAAGTCCTTTCTAGTCACAGTGCGCTAGATTAAAAAAAAACAATTCGCGGTGTTAGAATACGTGCATAGGATAAAGAAAATCAGCGCACAGTCTCTGCGTTCATGAGTGGAAGGCAACGAAAACATCATACACTTTGGGCTCTTGTACTTAACATTCCTTCGCAATCCGACCATCAGCAAGATACACGTAATTTCTACAGAGCTTCTAACAACGTACAAAATAGATGAAAACAATCACATGAAGAATGCTATTTAAGCAGTTCACCTTCTTCCTGTCTAGCCTTGGTGCCACACGGTCTGTTCCATCTGTGTTCAATAAATCCGGCACAGTTTCCTGAAACAAATGTTAAAACAAGGAACTGTTGCAGTGCCATGTAGTATGAATTCACGTAGAATGTAAAACCTGGTTTACTAAGCTCACTGGTTACTTGAGTTTACGACAGAAGTTCTGAGTATTATTATAAGGGAGGAGGGACTATCGAAATTCGACTTTATATTGTTATAAAATAGCTATCAGAATAACTAAAAAACCTGCAGCAGCAGCAACAATATTCACCAACCTGGAGTTTTCCCATGGCTCGATCTCTATCAAACGCAGTGCAGAAGAACAGCTGCTGACGGCATTCAAAAGGAAACAAGAAAGGGCTGGAAAAGCAAATATAAATTTTAATCAGCTTACACTTTAACAGAAGAAAAGTGATCCAAATCAAAAGATATAGGTTTTAAACCAAGTTTTTAAAACTATAGCGAAGGTTTTGTCATTTCTATTAGAGCTTTGATTAATACACATATGCACATCTATGATGCAGTAGAATAATACACGCATGGGTAAATAGCTTTTAATTACCGTAAAAGCTCTAATTAGCAACCTCCCCTCTCTAATACGCCCCCTCTCTAATAAGCCCCCCCTTCAAGAGCCTCAATTTGCAATAAGCCCCCCTCTCTAATAAGCTCCCCCTTCTAGAGCCTCAATTTGTAATAAGCCCCCCTCTCTAATAAGCCCCCTCTCCACTTCCT
>JANSTR010159705.1:0-10137 GCA_025434805.1 Antipathozoanthus remengesaui
AACACGCATTTGGTTTGACTAAGGGGAGATGGAGGGTTCTACTGAAGCGCCTAGATGAAGACAGTGACAGAATACCGGACACCATAGTTGCGTGCTGTGTGCTTCATAATATTTGTATTTTGCAAGGGGACGAAATGGACATTGATGACGGCAATGATGAAGAAAACAGCGATGATGAAAATCAAGACAACATTCCCCACTCCCAAGCGGCAGCTGAGACTGTACAAGCCCTTGTTCAATACGTTGCAGATCAATAACCGACTTCGTTATGGTTATATTTCCCAATTTAACACACAATATGATTCTTTGATTTGTTAAATATTTAAGCCGCAGGGCAACAACTGCATTTTTGAGGTGAATCCATACGCGAAAGTCACATGCAAAAAACTGAATATAAAAAATCATTTACATGTATAATGTTTTTCATTTTGAGTAAATTTTGAAATGAACTAATTTTTGGAAGTGAATATATCGCCCAATTTGCCTAACACGGACATAACAAACTCCTGATGTCGGCACTGTGCCTCTGCTTGCGATTTGAGGAGAGCTTCAAAAACCTTCTGGTCGCTCGCCTCGCACCTTTGCAGCGATTCCTGTTGTGCTTTCATCAAATCAAGTATTTCCTGCTCCATGCTGTCCGAACTCTGTCTTTTTTCTTTCTCTTCTGCCCTTTTTCATCGTTTTCGCTTACGGTTTCGAAACAAGTGGCGGCTGGTCATTTTCTCATCGTATATTGCTCATTAATAAGACCTATTGTCGAATATGCATCTGTTGTTTTTGCCAACTTGCCTCTATTCTATATCTGATCAATCTTATTGAGAACATTCAGAAACGTGCCTTGAGGATCATTTACCTGAACCTTTCTTATAGCGAAACTTTAGAGAAAACCAAACTAATGTCCTCAAATGATAGGAGGGAAACCGCTTGTAAAAAATTTGTCAATAACATCATTTCAGACAATCCGATCTACCCTCTAATTCACAGTCGTACGGCGAAGCGAACTCTGCCATATTCCCTTAGATCTGGTAGCCAAAAGTGGATCAAGAAAGCTACGCGGACAGATTTAATTCATTTGTAACTGTACGTTTTTGTCCTTTTGTTTAATTATGTGTAGTGTAGTGTTAAGAATCCCTTGCCATGTTCAATGCTTAGAATGCAATTTCCTTGAACCTGACTGTAATTTAGTTATAACTACAATGGGCTTGAATAAACTATTACCATTACCATCAAATGTCACATTCGTGTCCTTTGGGGACTTCGTAAGGCAGTGTTTAGAGTAGGCTTTTCGGTCCAGATCATCGACGTTTACGTCCCCAATTAAAATTGTATCCAAATTTCTTAAATACGCTGATTCTATGTTGTGTCCAGTTTTGGAGTCCTTTTCTCTATCAGTGGAAGGAGGACGATAGAGTGCTCCGGTCAAAATCGATCTGTTTAAGTTGTGCGGGTGAACATTCAACCATGTGCCATAACGACTCCACATCATTTTCTTTTAACTCCCAGATTGTATTTGCTTTTATATAATTATCCCGTCAGTGACATTGCTAGAATACCTCCGCCTTTCTATCCTTCCGAATTAAACGATAGCCTGGGATATTGTACACCGAGTCAGGTTTTGAAGGCTTTAGGAAGGTTTCCGAAAGAAACAATATATCGACATTCTTGGACGCAGTCTGCAAAAAACTGATCTGTTCAAGCTTCGAGTCTGTTAGTTGTTCCACTTTCCATTTACCAATTCGTAAACCCTTATTTGGCAGCACAAGTTTCGGTGTTTCACCATCTCCATCGCCACACCCCACATTTTAGTAGTTCAATGGTTATAAACTCGGTATTATCGCCATTTTCCGTGTATTGTACAGTAGACCTATAAAAGGCTCGTCTTGGAGCTCTGTTTGATGAAAACTTGTTGCAATTTTTTTCGATTACTAAAAACATAGGTTTTAGAGCGTACATTGAATCTATTTACAAGGGCCTGAAATGCCAGAAAGCAGATTATAAACGATAAAATGTAAGAGCCTGTAAAAGACCCGCCATGCTTCATGCTTCGCTTCATCCTGGCTAGTTCGGGTTGGGTTCGGTTGACAATGTTAAAATTCATACTCGTGGTTTTCGGATGATAACACAAATTTGAACAACTAGTATCGCAAGATGACTTGAATTGACTTAGATGACAGGAATTACAACTGTTTGGCAAAAGGATTCAATGTTTCTTTTTATATACATCTTAAGAAGTAATATACATTTTCTTTGAACAGTAAGTCACGTTAAAAAATCACTGATAGGGATATCACCTGAAAAAAATGTCACAATATAATATATACAACAAACCAGTTTATAAAATGCTATAAAGTCTTGTGCTCCAGTATACAATAAAAACTCGATTCTCAAAATTACATGGTCCAAATACAAGTACAACTGACTTCTTTGAATTCTGTACAACCATAAAATTACAGGTCCCCATTGGACTATCTTTGCCATGGTCCTGCGAACGTTGGATACGACCGGATGTTTTGTGGGCCAGGAAATCCTGGGAACGGTATCGTGGACATTGGGTGACCAGCAAAACCTGGTGTAAGGCATGGATTGGTTATTGAGGGTGGTTCACTTCTTGGGTGGGGAGAAATTTGTCTTTGATCCACGTCGACATGTTGAGTGACCGACGATGGCCCTCTGTTTGTTCCGATACCATCTGGCCTCGGATTTTCTTGAAACCCAACTCGTAGCCCTTGATGTGCATTATGCGGGCATACATTGGCTTGCATGCGATGGTTTTGGCTGGGTAGAGGCGGTGTAGGTGCATGTGTCGCTATTTGATGGGAATATTGATCTACGATCTCTGATTCCTGACGTTCAAATGAATGTAACGGGAAATGCTGCGTGTTATTTCTACGGAAACTTTCCTGTTGTCCATTTCGCTGGAACGTCACAGGTGGTCCGTCGTTCATTTGAGTAAACGAGTTATTGCGAAGCAAAATTTGCTGAAGTTCTAGTGGGGGAAAAAGAGGCGGTATTTCATGGGGCATTTTGTGTCGTTCTACATGACCTCGCCAGTGTGCCTTACGATTTCTGTAACGTGTGGAAGACTGTTTTCGAGAACAGTACTTTGAATCTTTACGATTTCTAGAGGTCGGCGATGATCGTCCGTTTTCCCGCCTTTTGTCGCGCATTTTACGAGGCAGCCTTGTGTCATGCCCCTCCCTTGGGGGAGTTCGTATTCCCCGAGAACGCAATCCTTTCATACTTGAATGACGGATGTTTTTCCTGCGTTGTCTCTCTCGAGAAGATGATCTATACTCTCTACAATACGGAGACCTTTGACCTCTTGAATGAACAGAGCTTCTCTGATCCGGGGAACGTCGCCTATTTCCATGGGCTGGAGGAAATCCTTTTGTTTGTTCCGAGTGACGCATCGGCGATACTCTCTCTCTAGAAAACCTTTTATTTGGATGCACGTGGGAAGTTGGTCTACCCTTCCTATGATCATGAGATGTCTGCCCTCCTCTACTGCCAACCCTTGGCTGGCCACTTACACCATCAGTATTAACGGGCCGTTCTGGGACGTGTTGTTGAGGTGCATGACTTTGCGGACGAACGGGAGTCAACGTCACAATACGACGAAAATGAGATTTACTTGTAGTATTATCTACTGTTATTGTATTAGCATCTCGAGCTTCTGATATTCGCTTTTGATCTGCAGCTGTCTTTCGACCTCGCGAAGAGGTCTGCTTCGCCTCACTGATTTTTTCATGTGCACTTCCTTTTGATGGTTGTGAGGGCTGTGCATTTACAGGCTGGGGAGAATTTTCCACAGAGGATGAGACCTCGCTGCATTGATGAGACAGGTTATCAAATTCTCTTGAATTCTTGAATTTAATCTTCGTCCGAGATGAACCATTTACACTCGACCCCTCATTACAAAGCGGCGAAGAGTCAATGAGATCGTCTTTATTTGATTTCGTAAGATGACTCTTTTTATTCTCAATTGATACTTCTTTCTCGTTTTCTCGAGCCACCCCTTTTTCCTTTCCCCCCCTTTCAGTTTGCTTTTCCTTTTGAACTTCGCCTTCTTTCTCAATTTTTCCTTGCAACTCTTCCCTCTCTGCCTCATTTTCAACTTCATCTCCATGATCTTCTTTCCCTTGCACTACTTCATTGTCTTCTGTTACTTCAACTTCGCCCACTTCAGTTTCTTCATCCGTTTTTCTTTCTCCTTCCTCGTCATCATATTTTACTTCAGTTTCTCCACCCTCTTCTTCATCTTCTTCAACTTCAACTTCGACATCTTCCTCTACTCTTTCTTCTTCATATTCCTCCATTCCAGATTCTTCACCTTGCTCTTCCTCATCTACTTCCCCTTCATCTTCTTCGCCGTCTTCTTTCTTTGCATCAACTTCACTAAGTACTTCTTTTTCATCGTCTTCTACCTCAACTTCCTCCTCTTCACATTCTTCTACCTCTTGCGATTCTCCTTCGAAACTTTCTTCCACTGCAACTGTTTCGCCCTCTTCTTCAACATCAATGTCAACGTCAACTTCAATTTCTTCCTCTTCACTGTCTTCTTTCATATTTGATTCTCCTTCACCTTCACCTTCATCATCATCTTCACCTCCTTTCATTTCAGCTCCTTCCCCTTGTTCGTCCGCACCTTCTTCCTCTTCTACTTCTCCTCCACCTTCAAATTCTTTCTCTGCCACATCTTCTTCATACTGCTCAGTTACATCCTCTATCACTTCAAATACTACCTCTTTCTCTTCGTCTGTTCCCACCTCTTCTTTCTCTTGAACTTCATCTTCTGCCCCATTCACTATACCCTCTTTTTTAGCTCCTCCATCTTCTTGTTGTTGCTCTTCATATTTATCTACCATTTGTATTTCTTCGCCAATTACCCAATCTTCTTTCTCTTCTTCTTGTAGTGGTGCTTCCTTTTCTTTTACATCTTGCTGATGTTCATCTTCTACTTCCACTTCCAATTTAACACCACCTTTACTTTTTACATCTACATCCTCTTCCTCTGCAATTGCGTTATCTTGAAGTCCCGCTTCCATATCTCCTGCGCCTTGCTCTCCATCCAGTTTTATCTCCCCTTCGTTCGGCTTACCACCACCTGCCAATTTATCTTCCTCTTGTTTTTCATACTTTTCTTCTACTTCCATTTGCTCGTTGCCATCTTTTTTTTCTTTGCTGACGTGTTTTTCGTCTTTCATTTGCTGCTGTGTTTTAATTTCGATGAAACATTCCTCTTTTCTCCCAGCAAACTCGACATCTTCGACGACACCCCTTTCTTTATTCTTCATTTTTGCTTCACGTTTGTCGTTTTGCGAATAATGGGGTACCTCCGATGTAGATGTCATCTTACAAAACTCTTTTGAAGAATCTATGTCTCCACCGTTTGTGGACGAATTGCTTCTTCTTTCGAACTGATCAGACTGAGAAATCGATGGCGTGACACTGGTAGGGCGAAGAGGAACACCGTGGTTCTCTGATGGCAACTTATTAAGTTCGGCAAGATAGTTGTTAACACTTTCTCCTGCGTTTATTTCATCATCATCTTGATGGTGTTGTACCTCTGCCTTCTGTTGCAGCTCATATGACAACGTATAGTGTTCTGGTTTTTTTCCAGACTGACTGGTTCTATTTGCGCTTTTATTTGAATTGCCAATGGTGTTTCTTTCGCTTTCCCCCTTCCTGCTACTCTCAAACATTTCTTGTTCATTTACCCTTACAGTCCTCCTTTCTCTATCATCCAAGTACATCATGTTACTCAGTTCGGTAATTTTATTCACATCAGAGTTGATTTCCTGTGTCAGATGTACGACTTTTCCCTCTTTAGTTCCTGATAAATGCAAGGTATTCTTGGAAGACAATTTGTCCGAGTAACATGGCTTCGGTAACTCCTCAGTAACTTGCTGTATTGCTAAATCCAACTTTCTTGACATGTCTATCATTCTCTCGCGTTCTACTGCTTGACGTGAAGGTAAAGATTGAAGTATACTTTGGGACCTCACAGGTTTTTCCTTTGGGGAAGACAAGCTGCGGTTTTTTGACCTATCAGCAAGGTCTTCCAACGTAAATCGCTTCTTTGTCTTGAGCTCTGATTCCTCAAGTAGTTTTCTCTTACGAATAGGTGTCTCAGCACTCTGGGAAGCACTGGGTTCTGAGGCTGAAGAACTCTTAATTGGTACCGAGTTTGATCGTGTTACCTTCATAAGGTTGTGATCATTCTTTCTTAGTGGTACAAAAGGTTTTGTGCGATCCTGCTTTTGTTGTTCTGACGATGATTTCGTTCCAGCTCGTGACTTTGCCCCGTCAGGCTGAGAAAACATTCCTATAGTCAACTGACGTCTCAATTCCATCGTTCTCTTAAGCTCGCTCATCTTGCTGGATGAAATTATGTTCTTATCTGTGTTTGTTGCAACCACCTTCCGGGGACTTGATGGAGGTGTTTGCATTTTTCCTCCCAAACTAGTTGGTAAATGTAGAGGTTCAATCAGTTTTGACAATCTCAAAGGCTGATGCTCCGAAACAACATTCTCATTCTTGTGTTGTAAAGAATTCAGTCTTCGTTTCTGCTGCAACATTTTGTCAACAATACTGTCTATTTCCCCACTTTGTCCAGCACCGCCCGCTGAAAATGACTTTTTGAGAATCTTACTAGAGCAAGAAGCTGAAGATGATGTTGAAAAACTGGTGGCTTTAGATCTCTGCACTTTCGTTGTATTATCAGACTGAGACGAAGTATCCTTTGCAGTCTTTGACACTGATGTAGTCACAGGTGCGAGAGAAGAAGAAACAACAGTCTGTTTTACCTCCTGTCTACGTGAGGAGGGTCTGTCCTTAGGAGAATGATGTTTCCCTGGCGCCTCGTCTGCTGCAGGGAGTGTTAGCTTTTGGACAGGTGGAGCTCGCTCCAACGGTCGTGATTTCATTGAACTAGAGTGAGGGCTGTCACCTTTCGAAGGAAAGAACGGGTTTTCAGATTCTTGGGATAGTCTAGCACTTCTAGATCGCAATTTGGATGTTTGTGCTTTCAGTGTTTGTGATCTTTCTCTTTCAACGCTACGAGGTGTTGGTGTCTCTGCAATGTCATCCGCATTCCTCGTTTCCTTTGAACAACACGGTTCTGTGGGTGATATTGTTGAAGCTGTCAACTTCTTCTCATCTAATTGTTTCATCGACATTTTTCCTTTATCTGGAGACGTTTTTTGTCGTCTTTGAATTCCCGTCCTCAATGTAGATGGATGAGCAGCTTTTGGATCAGAATGAAACGATTTGAGATGCCTAGTAAGATGATGCTTTTCCCGAAATGACGAACTGCAGAACTTGCACTGAAAGGGCTTTTCTCCAGTGTGTGTGAGAAAATGTCGCTTTAGATGAGCGATGTCTGCGAATTCGCGTGAACAATAATCGCAGACAATATTTTTCTCAATTACGGTTGTCGTCGAGCTATTATCTCTTTTCTTTCCTTCGCCGTGGATATTTCTCAAATGTTTATAAAGCTGGCTCGACTGTGAAAAGGCCCAACTGCACTCTCGGCACTTGTAAGGTCGCTCACCAGTGTGTGTACGGAGATGTTTCTTCATATCGTTGTTGTCAACAAATAGTTTATCGCACTCTGTACATTTTACTTTCTTCCCAGTATGCATTGCTGAGTGTCTTTGCAAACGGTACGAGTTTGCGAACCGCTTGTGACAATATCGACATTCAAACTTCCCACTTCCCTCTGTATGTCTTTCTCGATGCTTCTCTAAATGTTTTTGCAGCAGGACTGATAACTGAAATTCTTCACCACAGTTCTCACATTTAAATGTCTTCATTGAATGCGTTTTAAGATGAATTTTCAGTTCGTCATCACTGCAAAATGATTTATCACAGATGTTACACGAATAAAGTTGAGCTTTACCATCACTGTGTTTTCTGGCCTTGTGAATATTAAGACAAACCTCTCTTGAGTAGGATTTATCACAGAGGTCACAAGCAAATGGTTTTTCGCCAGTGTGGCGTCTCTGATGAGCAGTCAGATGAGTTAGTTCGGAAAATCTCTTGTCACACTCCTCGCACTGGTACGGTTTATCGTGTGTTCGCTTATGTCTTTCCAAGTCTTCAAACGCAACAAAGGATTTGTCACATCGAGGGCAATCATACTCTTTTTCTCCAGTATGGAAACGCTGCAAGTGTTTGACAAGATTTGTTGTTTCTTGGAATTTCTTCCCACAGTGTTCACATTTTAAAGGATCTTCACCAGTGTGCTTTGAACGATGAACTGACAACTTACTCGCCAACTTAAATGCTTTGGGACAGTGGTCACACTTAAATGGCTTCTCCGTAGTATGTTTCTGCACGTGAATGTTGAGTTCACTGAGAGTTCTATACGATTTACTGCATTGTTCACACTGATACTCCTTTCTTACCATGTGGCGTTGTTGGTGTTTTGTACACATGGCTTCGTTCTTGAATGTAATGCCACATTTGTCACACCCAAATTTATGACTTGATAAATTCACTTCGCTATCGTCCGTATGAACAGCACTATTCTCTTCCGACCTTACCATCCCATTTTCTTCGTTCTCTTTCAACTTTACTCTTGCTTTGTTCTTCCCTTCCATAGCTTTGGCGTTTTCTTTTCTTTTTAGTTTAACTTTACTTCTATCTCTATATTTATTTTTGTTTTTTTGAATTCCCTTCGATTTTTCATTCGCTTTCTGCTTCTTCTTAATTTTATCACGGGGTCGCATATTGTGAGATAATTCACCAGCTTCTAGCATCGACTTTTGAAGTAGGGGATTTCGTATACCATGCTGGGAAACATGTCTAAATAGATTTTTTGACTTTGAAAATGTTTTGTCACAGTATTTACAGTGCAAAGGCTTGCGATGTGGCTGATTGCAATCATGATTTTCAAGATCATTCGAGTTTGTAAAATCTCTGTTACATGATTCACAGTGCAGGGCATTCTCTTGAGAAATATCACAATCATGATCTCGGAGCTCAGAAGGATCCGAAAACGGAGCACCGCACTCCTTACAGTGAAGTGTGTTAACGTCCAAAGCAGTACAGGGATGTTGCCGGAGACCAGCGAAATCGAGAAACATGTTTCCACACTTCCTACAGGAAACACACGATTCAGGCGTGTGTTCAAGTTGATGGATCTGTAGACTTTCTGCTTCAACAAAAAATTTGCCACAGTTATTGCACTCGTGAGGTAAAGCCTGATCCATCGGATGACAATTGTTTTCACCATCTAAACGAGAAGAAACGAATGTAAGTCAATACATTAAAACTAATAGATTTTAAACAGGCAAAATCAAGAATGGTTGTATGCGTAGGAATGAAAGTATAAAAATATATAAATATAAAATAAAAAGATAAAAAAGATAATTTATTTGCGGTGCATTGTAGATTTCGTCTAGTTTCCGAAATTAAAAATGCGTCTCTCAGCTACTTGAATATGTAGTACAGATATATTAATATATAGGAACAAAAGTCTTGATCATCGCTTCTTGGAGCGTTTTCACTCCGTTTCTTGTTGTAAGAAATAGGAGAAGCACAGTTGATTACTGCGCTGTCTACTGAGCGAGAGGTGCCCAGTTCGATCCTCGGTGTTTCGAGTTTCCTCTGATCAGTGTAGCTGGCGCTTTAAATACCCTTATAAAATAAAGCATATATAACGCGCGTTCTGATTGGCTGGGGTGACGTTTATATTTTTGCACAAAGCACGCAAGTGACGTCACAACATGACCTTTATTGATTTTGTTTACATAAAAATAGAGGACTTCCTTAACTTTTACTCGGTTTTCATTCTTTCTAAGCTGTTTCATTAACAAACTGAAGTTCAGATAAACAATGGCGGGCGTGTGTCAGGCAAACTGCCTGTCAAGGGCAGGAAATTAACAACTTTTGGCGCGCTCCCATCGTCGTTTCAAGTCGTTTGTTCAGTTTCAGCAAGTACGAGTGCAAAGAGACAAGAAAGCTTGGATTCAGTTTATTCACAGGAACTTGACCATCAATGAAAAGATCAATATCAAACGAAAACAAGCAAATGATTCCGATGCTTATAAATGATAATTACGTGAATCAATTTTCAAGAAAAAAATGTTGTGACTCGTACACGGAGATTCAAACGAACTCACACGCGAGTGG
>JANSTR010159716.1:0-17432 GCA_025434805.1 Antipathozoanthus remengesaui
AATGTAACATCAACGCAAAATGTAACAAAAATTGACTCAAAATGTAACAACTCGGTTAACGCAAAATGTAACAAGCCACAAGCAAGTTATGAGTTATTTTGAACACAATGGACCGCAATTGAACACACACAAATCGAATAAATATTCCACGATTATACGATTGGGACTATTCCTGCGTCACGTCCATTTATTGCTGGGCCGTAGCAAGGGGAGGGGCCGGGGGTCACGTTCTGTAAATTTCCCTAAGTCTGAGAAAAACGGGAAATATGTTACTAGTTCTAGACACTCTGATTTGGTTTCCAATTGTGTTTAAAATCCAGACAAAACTAATTTTCAAAATTTCCGGGGTGAGCATGCCCCTCGCTTGAAGGCTCGCCTTTGGTGCTCGGTTGTGCAACCCACAGCTTCAGTCCAAGGCTTGCTGCGGTCCTGTATTGGTAAAGATCCACTCACTAAACGGATCATATTGTTTATTCAGGTCTTCCAGTTTAACTATCTCTATTAAACTATGGAAAAATGTGTTTGCTAACAATTAGCACAACCAACACCTAACTATGCTAGTAAAACTTTACCCACTCCTCTACACTAATCGACTGCCGTTATTTCCTTAATATACTAGTTACCAATGTGTAATTTTGCCAATAAGCCTGCCATAGTTTTTTTCCAGAGAGTATGATATGAAGTATCGGCAATGGGAACATGGAGATGAGAAAATCTGGAATCGACCAAACGTACTGATAATATTCAACAGGGAATTTGAAAAACGTATTAGAATTCATGTTACTCTGAATAATATCACAAATATCAATTATTGTATGTAACTGGAAATCCAGCCAACCAAATATGGATATTTGAATCACATTATCCTTGTTTCCACTCTTTACTAAAGAACCGTGTTCACCTAGGCATGGTTTGTTATTGTTTACATCCATTTCTACTGTACTGTTAAGGGTTAAAGAACCGTGTTCACCTAGGCATGGTTTGTTATTGTTTACATCCATTTCTGCTGATAAGCAACTCTAATAGACTGTTTGTTAGTCACAAGTCCATTGAGGCATTTGTAAACCTGCAGGCATTTATGGTAGTCTCGTCGACGCTGCAGCGATCGCCATTTGAAGACAGTACCCAGCTCGTTTTCGGTGACCTTGCGCCCCTCAATTATACTTGCTGCTCGACGGTACAGACGGTCAAGGAAGTTCTTGTTTCCTTGTCCACAGGCATCCCAAACGACACAACAGTAATCAAATAAGGGCAGCACCATAGCGTTGAACAGGGTTAAACAAGCGTCTCTTGGTAGAACTTTGCGGGCTTTGCGGAGCATACCGAGTCTCGAAGATATTTTGTTTCCCAATACATCAATGTGTTCGTTCCACGACAAATTAGGGTCAAGTGTAACCCCCAGATACTTGAACTTGTACAGGCGCTCAAGTGTAGCGTTACTTATGGTCACAGTGAACGAGCTCACTTGGCTTACTTTCTGACTAGTCCCCATCAACACAATTTTTGTCTTGGAGTGATTTAGTATAAGGAAGTTTTGATTGAGCCATCCAACAATGTTTAATGTGTAGTATGGGTGGAAATTTTTACTCGCCTTTTGTATTTCGCTCTCCCTTCGGGCTCGCACAAATACTTCACGACTCGTAAAAATATCTACGCATATACTACACACAAAACTGTCTAATAAGATATATTTACTGGTACGATCTAGTTGTCTACTTGATGTTGCATGGGATGGGATTAAACATATTTGTTGCAGAAACCAAATTAGTCTTCATGAAACAGATATTCGTCACATAAATTATTTGTGATTGGATTTTTATATGGAAAATGTTCTGCAAAAAAAGGTAATCTGAAATTGTGTATTTTCCACCTAGTACCCACGGCCTGATACCAACGCGACAACGCCGGTTCATCCAAAAGGGGGTAACCCGATGTTGTTTCATCGTACGTTGTGAAACTGAGGTCTGGCGTTCTGAATCAGTACTCTTTAGGCATTACGTTATAGCTCGATTATAGTTATATCGGCTAGTGAGTGTTTGCGTGTTAACCAGCTTAATCTGTTACCTGGCTATCTTTAGGTATTGCCGTTATAGCTCGATTATAGTTATATCGGCTAGTGAGTGTTTGCCTGTTAACCAACTTAATCTGTTACCTGGCTATTATTGGCTATGGGAGAATGGTCTTCTAAATTTCCCGTCGCATCCATATTTAATGTATTTCTCTTCTTTTTTGTAAAATAATTTCTAATTGATGTTTCATAAGCTAAATAACGGTTGTTGTTACAAGTAGCGAAGTGGCACAACAGTTGGGTTGAGCGATAACTTGTATTATTTCATTTGAAATTTTCTTTCAAGACATAAACAGTCAAATTGTTAGTGTAAGTGAAATCAAATATCTATAACGATTTTACCGATTTATATACATTATAAATCTTTGGTGAAAGATGACAAACTCTTACAAACCAGTTACTCTAGTATAACCCAATGAAGAATATCTTCTTCTATAAATGTTTCTTTATACTAAGTTGGACATTCAGCATAAATACATTATCCAGGCTGTTTCAAGTTATTGTCTTGCTTTCAGCGCATCGACCAGCCTGCCGAGATACAAACGACATTGCTTACAATTATAATGTGCAAAGTACACCGTGTAACGGAGAACAGAATCTTAAACACCTAAACAAATAATTTAATCCTCGATCTGAACACAAACACTGTTTTTTGATAGATATTTGTTCGTTCACATATCCGTAATGCGTCAAAAACAATGGCAAAATAGCAGATTCGTTTTTAGTCGTCATAAGCCAATCACAACGAGAGGATATTTTTTAACTTGGTACTGATCAAATCAAGTAGGCGCTGGCTTTTGGATCGCAGAGGTTCTATACTTGGTTTTGTTGTTAAAGCGCAGATGTTGAGGCAATTTTACGGAAAGTAAAACAAGTAAAGGTAGTGGACATAATTTTAGCAAACTCGGTATTTAGCAGGTAAACACAATGCTTCCAAATTAATGCTCTATGGCCTTCTGGGTGCACAGCCCTGGTAGGGCGATGTAATCATAAATTCTCTCAAAATTGCAGTATTATAATCGTGGGTTAATAGTGTGAAACAAGTCGCCTAAGATAAAGCATATGAAACCTTTATGTCTGATCCCATTAGTTTATTACAAAATAGACAATGTTGCATTATTTACAGGGTTTTATAAGGTAGGTTATTAGTTATTCTGTCATTTTAGGTTCTCGCTGCTTGTTTAATTTATGGCTGCTTAATAATCGTTTTTACACTGTTCGTTATTCTGTGTTCTTGTCGTTGTTTGGTTTGCCTTTTTTCTTTCTTTCGTGCTTTAACCAAGATTTTTGATTCCACAATGTGGGAGGTTCTAATAGAGTTAGTTTTTCTCGTATGCGAGAGTTAATGATTGAAGCCTTTTCATCTTATTTTGAAGATGCTAGCTGTAATGGAACCTACAGTTTGATATCCGGCGGTGCTACCGCTTCGGCGAGAGCAGTTATTCCAGATGGCGCAGTGACTTTAAAGACAAAGGTACTTATGCGCAGGATTTTTTTGCAGATCGGCTTTCTGTCAGCATTTCCTTAGGTATTTAGGCCCAGAGGTGGGGCGGGTTTACATCTTAGGCATTAAGCCTGAGGGCTCCATCCAGATTTCCTGCCGTTTTTCCGCAGTGAAGGCTTTTGCCGGGTTTTTGATAGGTTTTTGCTGGTCCCTCTGATGTCTTCCCATTTGTGATTTACTTACGCCATCCTTAATTTCACAGACCTCTTGGCATCAACACGAGCTTGGGTTTGAACCCCTTGGGAGTGCCTTATTGTCTAATAGAGAGTACTTTGTATGTTTAGAGATCTATTAAAACACTGTTGGCGTTTGAGAGCGACGTTATTATACGGGTAAGGGCCATCTTTATCTTGAATTTTATGATCGTAGTTACTAAAACGAGGAACGACCCAAAACGACCCAAAATGACCTACAACGACCCACAATGACCTACAACGACCTACAACGACCCACAATGACCTACAACGACCCACAACGACCCAGTAAAAATTAAAATAGACGATACATACCTCATACTTCCCTGTTGGTAGCTTCCAATGAAGGTTTAAAGAAGGAAAAGAAAATAAATCAAAGAGGAACGAGGAAAAAAAACGAAACTTCGACTGCGTGATTCGAACCATTGACACTGGCTAAAAACTGTTTTCGGAGGCAAACCACTTAACCACTACATTAACCGATGAATTTAAAAGTACTTTATAGTGCATGACTCGAATGGCCCAAGGACTTCCCATCAGTTTGATCACGTGAACTGACAAATGCAAAATGCAATAGCAATTGCGGACATCGAAGACATCACGATATCAAAAAGCTTCAGCTTTGGTAAAGCAATCCAATGATGTTTTAAAGAGGACGGAAAAGAAAATAAATGAAAGAGGAAGTCAGAAAATGGGAACTCGAACCAGACACTGGCAATAGCCCCATTTAGTCATGTGGCTTGTCCAACAGTCTCCTTCTATTTATTCAGTTACATAAAGCGCACGAAGTCTTTGCGAAGAAGAACAACAAACTGTGATCGCTGCGTGTATAGTTGGAATAGCCAACTATTTAGAGTGCATCTCGTCATTTTGCGGCACGCAGTTTTTCTTTTGGACGCAATCCTCCCTACACCGTACACACGTGAATAGTGTTGCTACAACCGTGGTGCACTATGGGAAGAAATGCAATTGTGTTACCTGCACACACGTTTTCATCTCAACGTCTGCTTTTGCATTGGTCAGGTCACGTGATCAAACCGGCCGGAAGTCCTTGGGCCATTCAGGCTATTCGAGGCATCCACTATAAAGTATTTTTAAATTCATACGATTTTAAAATGCTCTCGAGATACACCGTAGCCTTCGGTAGCCTAGGGATTAAGTGGTTTGCCTTCGGAAACAGTTGTTTGCCAGTGTCGGTGGTTCGAATCGCGCAGTGGAAGTTTCGTTTTTCTTTTTTCTCCATTCCTCCTTGATATATTTTCTTTTGCCTCTTTAAACCTTCATTGGAAGCTACCAACGCGTAATTATAACGTATGTATCGTCCTATTTTTTAATGGGTCGTTGTGGATTGTTGTGGGTCGTTTTGGGTCGCTCCTCGTTTTAGTAAGTACGTTTTTATGGTTACTAAATCTGTAAGAAGTTTATTTTTGTAAACAGATATAGTGGTTTATGGTTAAAGTTACAGTGCTGTACAAATACCCAATTAATTCCTTCTGAGCGATAGCCCTAGAACCGAAATGGGCCCCACACGAAGAAAGAGAAAAAATCTCTGACCCCGGTGGGATTCGAACCCACGTCTTCATTGCCGCTTTACACCATCTTAATTTCCCACGACCTGCTCCCATCTGGCCTTGTAGCGCAGTTGGTAGAGCAACGGTGATCTGTTCCGGAGGTCGTGGGTTCAAATCCCACCGCCACCGGGGTCAGAGATTTTTTCTCTTTCTCCAGGTGGGCCTATTTCCTTTCTAAGGCTATAGCTCAGAAGAATTTATTGGGTTATTTCTACAGCACTGTAATTTATCCATTCAACTACATTATCTGTTTATTCAGAAAACGTGCCGCGTAGTCAAAGTAGCTATCCTAAAATGGCCGTTAGCATTTACTAATCACTATTGTTGTTACAAAACTACTAAAACATAGCGATGGTGACGTCTTGTATCCGTCAGGCACAGCCACACTTGTAGAGTTGTAGCAAGCACGCTTGCGCCTGCGTCAAAACTGCAGCGGTTTCACCTTGCAAAATTCTAACGAGAGAATCATTTTTTACAGTTTCGTAAAAACTATCACTGACTACTACGTAGTTCTGTGTGCAATAGTTGGTTTTCCAGGTCAAATTTCGTAACATTGCGTGAATTGTGTTATGGCTTGCCAAAAGTTAGTAAAGATGAAATGTGGGTAAGCAGTGCTTAAAAACAGTGCCGATTTGATAGAGATGATTTGACCGGAATTAATGTACAGCTTGCTGGAATATTATACACTAAATCCAGTATTATCAATTTTATAGATATAAATCATGATAATCTGAAAACTGCGTTTTTTTATAAATTATTCCATTGCAAGTTTAAAATATCCCAACTTTTAGGAAGATTCGAGAAATCTAAAAAGTTTAACCGTTTTAATCACAGTCCCGGCCGTGTGAGCTTGGATTTTGTATTGCTGAAAACTCGGTGCAAAAGTTTGATGTCAGCGGAGAGTCGGCCATTTTGTTTTTAACTCCCAGGTTTTGCTTTGGTTGCGCAACAGTTGTTCGAGGAGTTTTGTCTAAAATCCGCACCACGAACCCTTCTTAAAGTAGTAGGCGTCAACAAATGGCAGGCTTAATCTGTTTCATTATATTTATTTCTTTGTCTCACGTAAATTGGTTTCCACATGTTGTTAAGCGCTTCTTTACATTCTTACGGAGCTACTAGTAGTTGCTAAGCATTGGCCATAAGATGTTAAGTATTTTGCTTCTCAGCAACGAGTATATTTTAATTTCTGAACGGCTGCTACCAACTTAATAGCGTCAAGTTTAGATGTTTTGTTACCGGAGAATTGACGAATTCCTGTAGGTCTGACTTTAAATGTGGAGTCGGATTGAAATGGACAATTTTGGGATCTTAACACCAGAACAATTGCCACTCCAAATCATTTCTAAACTTGCTTTTGTGTTTTCACTTTTCTGAACTTAAACTGTCTTCTTCACACAAAGTCACAAATTAAAATGTTTTCTACGCATGTGGGTTTCCAGGGCACTTTCTTGCCATTGTGTAAATTTTACAGCTTTATTGATCTTTAGCAAGATACGGTATAGCTGTACAAACTGATATGATGCCGCAGGATCACAACACAGGCTCACGAAGTTGAATACCTCGCTAGAAAAACGTCCGCGTCGATTGAAGGTTTGGGTTTATAATCACTTTGTCCACCAGCGCTTAGTTTACAATTCGCAGTGCTGCGAAAGAAATGGGAGTACAGCCTTACCATCCATATACACTATAGAATCTATCCGACATTTGTTTGCATAACCTACGAATTTATCTTTTGCGCTGAGTGGTTCATGTAGCAGGAGGGATTAATCGATTTTTCAGTGGCGTCTGCACCGT
This sequence comes from Antipathozoanthus remengesaui, assembly GCA_025434805.1. Classification (NCBI taxonomy): domain Eukaryota; kingdom Metazoa; phylum Cnidaria; class Anthozoa; order Zoantharia; family Parazoanthidae; genus Antipathozoanthus; species Antipathozoanthus remengesaui. The sequence continues at coordinate 7,132 of JANSTR010159716.1, forward strand.
TTTTCTGTTTTATCAACTGCCCGTTGATATCTGTGCATTTTTGTTGTTTGTAAGATATTGAGATTAGGTAATTGTATGTAGGTAAACATAATTCGATTCTATTTCTAGGAGCCAGTTAGTCATTCAGTAACTCAAAAAGCCGCTATCTGCTGACTAATGTTTTCTATTTTTAATGCTTTTGAATGCGAGGAACTCGACCAAACTGATTTCTTTTATATTAGCAATGGCGCGGCTGTTGTAGACACTGCCCTACTCTGTTCTTACCACTTCGTAAAGAGAATTTGAATATTTAAAACTTGAAAATCTAGTATTGTCCAGGTAGAACTTCTGTTGCTTGCTTTAGTAGTAGATTTTTGTTCATCAATTCTGTTACTGAGAATGCCGTTGGTATATAGTTTGTATATTCTCTCCACTCGGTTATCGTGATCTTCGATACGGGTCTTTGTTCAAGACACTGTTTTCGGTGTTGAAAGGTTTGTTTGTATTATTCTTAAATATTACTTGACAAGATTGGACCTGTCATCTACACATTGTCGCGGTTGTCGAACACGACAAAATAATTAAACCAAAGATCTGTGTTACATGTTGCGCCGTCAAAGATATCAAAAGGACGCCTGTGTCCATCAAAAGAATTTCAAATTACAAAATTATTGTGCTTTTGAAAGCATCAAAACATATTGCTTTCTATCCTAGATATAAAGTAAGAATTAGCAAGTTGCTAAGTGATTGAGTAGCGAGAGTCCTGTTGTTATGACAACTATGACACAGTCTTATGTCCATCTTGTACTGTCCCGAAGGCCACACGCCTGTCTTTGTTTTCCAAAAGGTTTGCACACGTGCTCTGGAACACTCACTACCCGTTTACAAACGTGCACTAGCAGAGTGCTCTATAAATAGATACATCGCTATTGTATTGAGAACTCAAAGGAATTGCTGTTGACTTTTATGGTATTGACTATGAAAACATTAGTTACTTTTATCTTGGTGACGTCAGCTAGAAAAATTGCCGTTTCGGAGGTTAGCCTTACTGATTTTAAGTGAACATATGCCGGCCAAACGGCTTTCTTGGTTATAGAGCAAAATTGCAACTGATAGCGTTTACTAGTGCGTCAGATGGTGAAGCGCGCATATTACTTGTCTTCACGTGACACGCTGTTTCTCTTGGAAGCATACTCTCCAGTCAAAATGTGTTTATGTTTGTGGTTAATCATTAAAAAAGTTTCGCTTTTAAATGTGAAAATTCACAATTTAATGATTCGATATGATAAATGTCATAAACTGATCCTTCGAAGTAAGGTATCACTTCCGCGAACTGTCTGAAAACCGCATAAAACAGTTCTATTAAGCTAAGGCATAACGCAATATGCTAAGCAAAGTGGGACTGTCATGAATTACAACGCGTAATTGGGGCTTGCTTACTCGTAAGTGATAACTTTGTTCGGATATGTGTGTCTCACTGCAAATCGATGTATGTATTTCTCCTAATTTTGAAACAGTTAGGATGAAATGAATTCGCAATCTCTATATTAAAGTCTAAGTATATAGTTTTTAAAGAAACTATAGACTGCGTCGGCGGGTAGGTAAAACGTATAATAAAATCAACCGAGGGTTGACGAAAACAATATTCCGCGCCGTAAGGTTGGAAAAAAAACTGACCGGTTTCGAGCATTAGCCCTTCGTTGGAGCATCACAAACGAAGGGTTTACGCTCGAAACGCCAGCTTCCTTCCAACCTTACGGCGCAGAAAATTGGTTTGATTTTATTTATATACCACCTATATTTTCAAAAATGGTTTACATAGTTGGTGTGGCAAGAGGAGGAATGTTCTACAAGACCCTAGATATGGTAAATAACATTCGAATAATCGAATTCAATTTTCTAATTTATAGGTTACTACGGATACCAAATTTAGCAGAGTTGATTGTTTTCATGTAAAAATTTAAGGCGGTTTGCTTCTTTCATTTTCATTATTGTTAGACAGTAAGTGCGAGATCTACCAATCAACTTGAAGCTGCATTCAGAAAGTAATATATTTCTACTAAAAATGTTAGTTATATGATCAAACAATTATAGCACTCAGAGGTTACTTGTGCGTTGAGTGAAACTTATTATCAAATGTAATTTCTGTGAGCCGATGCTATGCTCAATAAATTGAGAGCTTGTAAATGCATGAAAGCAAACAAAAACAACAAGTAAAAATATAGTTTGCTGTGGCGTTATTCTCAAAGACAGGAGGCGAGTTTACAGAGAGCTGAACTAGCGGCTGTGTTGAAACAGCCATTGCCATCGACACTACTGTAGTTCGAGTTAGGTCCAAGTCACTTTCTTCGGCAAGTTTTGAATGCGAATGAAACATGCGGCGAAAAGGTTCCTTAGGAAGTGAGTGATCTTAGTACTTGTGTATTTTGAACAAATCAAACTCTTGCGTTAAAGGGGACTGAGCTTTTACAGTTTCAACCAACAGCTGCACTCTGCTTTCTGTTATCTTTCATTTATTTGCATTTTTTGTGACATAAAGAAGAACAATTACAGCTGTTCTGCTCAACTGTGGCTTGTTGTAAATTGTTGTTACGTTTGGTGTTTAATTCCATATTCGGCTCCACTATCTCTGCACGCGAGGATCAGACGATGACAAAATACATAATGTTTATAAAAACTGAAAGAAAAAAACGTCTTTTGTCATCTGTCCTGCGCAAGAGATTGTTGTAATTGTTTATGTTTTAAATTCCATATTTGCTACTTTCGATGCACGAAAATGAGAATGATGATAAATTTACACAAAGTTAATTCTGTCAGGTTCCTCACTACCGGTGTTTTCCATAAAAGTTAAGAAAAAATGTTTTGGCTCTTGTTTCAAGAAGGGTCTGTGTGGGGTTCAATCGCGGAAATGGCCGTTTGGGCATGCGCACTTTTAGGGACTAGGGGCCCATACTTTCGGTTGTGCCTGTTGTAGAAACTCGACTCCATGCTACAGCTCTAGACGACAATCCGGCACTGCAATACATGTAACACATGAAGCTGAACTGTTTTTACTCGAGTAAAATCTCAGATAACTGAAATTTGTCTAAAAATGGCTGCGTATGAGAAAGCCCAGTTGGGCTAACAACTGATAAAATACATTCGGGGATCGATCAGTCAATTAAGAGTTTTGCGCAATTTCCTACAGTTTCTTTTTGTTCAGTCTGAGACAAACATATTCCTTACTTCATAAATTGAAATTGTTAATCTGAGCTAACTTTCATTATATTCCAGGGAACTTTCTCAATATACTGTAGCGGAGGGAGCTCTAGCAGTCTAGGATAGGCTGAAGCCCTCTCACCGAACCAACCCATAGAACATGCACGCTTTACAAAATTTATAAGGACATCCAGGCTGATATTTGCCCAAAAATTAAGAACAAGCTAAGAACAATCACCATGCTGAAATTTTGAGTTGACAGATTTAAGAATTTTATTTATTCCTTGTACAAAGATTGAGGTTTACATACCCTAAGTTCATACTAACATTTCTAACCGTTCTTTTCAATTTTTTGAAAGACTGTGGTCGAAATGCTGGAAAATCCAGTAGGTAAATACAGAACAGTGATTTAAATTCAGTTGTTCGTGGTCGTTTAAAGCACTGTTCTGTATTTCTTAGCGCCTTTTTATTGTTCCGGGCAACTAATCCACTGTTTGGATATATCAGGAAATAAAAACAATTTAAAAACAATTTGAGGCTGAAATCGCTAAAAAAGTTTAAAAAAAAAAGAACAGCACAGCCTCAACCGAAAGTTACTGGTTCTTATAAAATTCTGCATCCGCCGACGTGAAATGGCTTGGGCTTTCCCAGTTCTAAATAATATCCCATACTGGAATTTAGCTGCTTAATTAACGTTTGCAGGATTGACTTTCAAAATATCCTGTCGCTAGGGTCACCATAACATGCATGTTGCGACGACTTAGCTTGAGCAAGCATTTGTATTGTGAATACTGTTGCAATGGCGCCGTGCGTTTTGATGTAAATAGAAAAGAGAGCTTTCATTAAAATGATTCTTGTTGTCTTTACAAAGAAAGCAGAACGGTCGAGACTATAGATGTCAACTTCTCTAAAATTGTCAGTGCTAAGTCCGATTATTGCAGAGACTAACAGTCTATAGTGCTTCACACTGAACAGTAGCCTGCAGCGAGAATTTAAACCCAGTCATTTCTGGCATTGTTAACAATATGACGTCAACGACAGGACGAAAAGGAAGAGAAGTATAAAGATCTATATTGCTTTTTCCGTTTCATTCTGTGTACAGTGGAAGTATACATCTCGCGTAGTGAGCGGCAAAATCTCTTGACAAATTGGGCACGGTAAACGACTATTTGGTAAGAACTTAAAGAAGATTGAATTTCATTATGAGTTAGACTTTTTAATTTCCTGTAGGTCTGAAAAGTAGAAGCACTGGTCATTTTTGTTTGTTAACTTGCTAGATTAGCGCTGAAAAGATACGCTTCATCATTTCCTCTCATTCTGTCAAGCGTTTTCCTGATAGCTTTATTCAGTTCGTGAAAAGTGCGGCGTATTTACGATTCCACAGAAGCCTCTATGTTATAAAGTTTTCGCTAAAGAATCATCTTCTGAACAGTATAAACTTTTCCACAAAAAAGGTGACTAGTTATAGTGAAAATTTCAACAAGAAATTTGCTGTTCCCTCAGTTTTGACGCCTGCAGCAGGTGCAAATGCGACAGGCGGCATGCTGCCCTCGTTATGGCGGGAAAGGCGGCTTGCTTTCCTATTAGAACTTTCCGCGACTTTCCTATTTTGTGTAAGCGCTATACAGCTATACGGTTTCAATGCGTTTTTGATATTTGAATATTTTGTTTCATGAGTTCCCGCTGTGTTTTCTTTTTCGTGTCGGTCTTTTCGAGGATTAATTTCCTCTATCAGTCATATCAAAAAATATTTCAGCTTCCGACGTGAAATTTTTTATTCTTTTCTCGTTACTGTCAAGAAACGGCAGATGCTTTGAGATCAGTGGCTCTTTGACGTCATTTTGTAATTAGATGCTGTGCTTATTGTGTGGGAAGGCCTCCCGTTTAAAAGCTCTTTAAATGCAAAGACAAGTGCTTATCTAATATTTTCAAGGAGAGAGCTCGCTTACAAAAGACATTCAGTGTTACAGGCACCCCACTAGTATATCTTGCTGTGCGCTGGGACCGCTCTAGTTCTTTTTGCTGCCCGCTTGTCTAATGTGGGCCCGAGTGTATTGAAAAAGGCGGGTAACCTCCTATGGAAGACTAAACATTCAAGAACCGAATTTAACGAGGTGTAATTTGTTACACAAGCTTTGAATATTTAAAGTAGAGGAAACCTGGATATTTTTAGAGTCACAGTTTCACTTTCATTTTGTATGCTTTGGATATCCATGCAGTTGGAAGGCGAAATGCTAAATATAAAACATTATTTGCTTTTTTATCTTTTCGCAAACGCTCTTCGCATTCACTATTTATTCTCTATAAATAAATCATATAAATTTTTTTTCGCCTCCGGATATGAAAGCTGTGTTCAAGATGAATAGTCTTATTTTACGAGAAGAATGGCAAGAGGCGATATTTTGAAAAAAATCAATTGTTTTGTCTTTGCAAAATTCTGTACTTTTTAAACGCAAGTACTGTGTTTAGAATTTGGCTGTATGAATCGATGACAGCCTGCTACTGTCACTCTTATTTTTGTCCTAAAATTTGTCCCCTTGAGAAGAATTAGTTCGTTTGTTGTAGCTCTGTGATGGAGATGTTTACTGAAGTTGTTGTCACCGAAGTGTAGAATGACTGAACATTTATCACTTTCCTGTAAAAGATGTTTACTCAGATGCATGTGTTTCAAGTTAAGATCCATTTTCTTAAAAGGATGCCGCCGTAATTTTCAATCCAAGTTTTGTATTTAAACCTAGATTTTACAATAAGCAATAAAATTATTGCTTTTTACCGCGATCTCCCATTATTTAATGAGAGAGATTCCTCAACCTATAAAATAACGACACTGTACTTTAGGGAATTACTTTCCAAAACGGAAATAGAAATTTACTGGACAGGTGAATTGGGAAATGTTCTAGAAAGATAAAATGACCCTTCGAGTGGATGCGTGGACGATTGTTCAGTCTCTTTTGATAGAATTGGTCGGAATTTTTCCAGAGTTGCATGGATTAAGTAATCGCAAATCCACTAACGGCAAGACAATATGAACGATTGAGATAATGTATGATTGTTCGTTATTAAATCGTGGGTAATCTCGTTCTCGGAGTCTTTACAAAATATACCAAATCTTGGAAGGTTAAAACTCCTCACATGTCCTAAATACCACATGTCTTGTTGCGCTATTGCTACACAAGACAGTCAGCTGCTAGTGTGCTAGTTTTCGCACCTTTAATGTTAAACTTGTTTTTATTTACAAAGACGTACGAAAGGTATAGAAGAAATTGAAATTTTGTTGATGTTTAGATGGATAGACGTGCGTAGAGCAAGAATTGTGATGGAGGAAATGAAGATATCCGTTTGATAGTGCATCGTAAAATCGAGCTAGTTTTGTACTAATATCCTCTTAAATACGGAAACGGCGACTCGTTTGTTGAAAAAGATATAGTTTATCATTCGAAATCGCTTGAGGTGGGCGGGCTTTTTGAAGGTAAATCAGCATTTTTATTTCTTTTTTTGTTATATGCAACGAGTTTGAAATATTTTTGCCTCTGTCGGATTTTGGAGAGCCACTGTTTGTATATATTGTTTGTACAATTTCGCTCTGCTTCTCCATTCTCATGTCTCATGTCGAGTTTACTTTGCTGTTTTGCCGCTTTCATGGTTTGCATTCTAAAACAAGTCCTCTTGAATATGGTTTTACACTTGTATGCTTCTGTTTGACAAGTGGCGAAAAGTTTTGCACACAATTTCCTGTGTTTTCTCACAACACAGTCCATACAGCTGACAACAGGTGCCTCCATTGGCTCAGATGAATTTGTTTTGTTTCCACTGATTACCGGCCTTTCGGTTTGTGAGAGTGACAGGGCACGAAAAATCCACCTTTCTTCGCCTTTCATTTCTGCTGTTCCACGCACAAACACATGACCGCTTATATAATTGGCATTGTTTACTCAGTTGTTGCTAGGCTTTTGTTCCACAAATGGTCGGTAATTGAACAAAATTATGTTTGATAGAAATTGTGCTGTTTGTTTCATCAGCTGCGCTCCCTGTGTATGTCAAAATTATTGCTCTATCTTGAGAGACTAGAACCGTTCAGTCAACGGTTTGAGCGACAGCTTGACTTCTATTGGAGATATTTCTCTTATACATCAATTGTTCCAGAGTTTAGTATCAAGGTAAGCTTGAAACTTGGCTGATTTAACGAAACTGGGCATTCTCTTAAAGTTTTTCATCAATGCACAAATCGAAGAGAATCCCACAGTTTTTCTTTCCTGGTTATTGTTGATTACCTGCTTCCTTTGTCTCGCAGCCTGACTCGCTCTCAAAGAAACTAACTAGAATTGGAAAATGTTTTTCAGTTTGAAATGTTCCCAATTGTTTCGTCCCGACGTATACAGTACACAATTGATGAAAAATCGTCCTTTTTCACTGATTTCTCGTAAGCTAACCCCGTTTCAACGATGTGCGCAAATTCAGCATGTTACAAGGCCGTTTTTCAATTAGTCTCAAGGGCGCGAGTGTGGAATCATAAACACGTGTGGTTTATAAACAATTTGGCTGTCAAAGAATGGATATCCAGTTTACTAGATTAAGAAACGGTGCAAAATAGTTCTCGCAATTTCAGTGGTAAAAGCACACCGGCATTTGCTGTGATTTGTTGTTGAAATGATTACGCTGTTTCTTCAGCCCACATTTTGATTTGTGTATATTTTCGTGTTTATTACAAAATCCGGCCTTATCGTGGTGAGAAGTTAAAGTACACCATTAAATTAATTCAACTTGAGACGTTTTTAACTGATAGAACTTTTGCAGAATTGAACATAAGCTACTTCAGAACTTCGTCTCGCATCTATTTGCTTATAGAATACATGTATAGTCTAAAGATAACAGGAAGCGAGTGTTGCTACTTCATCGTATTGCGAGTAAGAAAATGAATTGCAAAAACAAACTAAACAGATTTCTACGGTAATAGAGCATGCATATTTATCTAAAGCCGGAAAACATTGGGTCAGTTCACAAATCATTTCGGCTGTGTTCGTTCTGTTTGTTAGCGTGGGACAACTTAATGAAACTTAAAAACTAGGAACCCAACTGCTCGAGGCACTGAAACAGACTCGTTCTTGTTTCAACGTTGATTTCTGTTGAACGAGTGAATCTATGATTAAGTTTGGCAGTCAGTGACATGTTTAGTAAGAATCTCACCAAGAAATATGTCTGCAGGATACCACCAGAATTGTCACGAGCCCAACATCCCTGCGTCTGCGCTCGAGTTCGATGCTCCATGGATGTGTGTATACTGCACTGCAGGGGAGGTGTCTCCGTACCTCACAAATCCCTTTGAGGCTCGCCCTTCAAAGAGGGGATCTAAGAAAAGACGACTTGAAACGGTAAAGTGAAACTCCATCTTGCTGTCTTTAATATGCACCTGAAGTTAACTTTAAATGAACAGAAGTTTAGTTGTCGAGTAGTGGTAAATTAAATGTTTTGCAAGTTAATTTATTGCTTGAAAATGTTTATTATGTATAGTTTTTTGGGTTCTTCTGATGGATTATCAGACGCACAAATTTCTGAAGTCTCACTACCTTTATATATCTTCCTCTGCTGTAATCACATGAATTTGAATATATTTTAGTATAGAGGTCGAATTTTATTTGCATTACTGTCGAAAAGTCTGAAGTAGTTTTGAATTTGTGACACCTTGATCTTGCCCTGACAGTGCACTGGAAATGTCAAATACAAAGCTTCACCATTAGAAAAGTACAGTTGAGTTTAATGAAAATAAACAGATTTTTAGGCAATACTTGGATGTTTAATTTTTAAAACATTCGAACCTTCTCGAAACGGTAATCGAGTTTATTCGAACTAGTGCTCGCCCGCTGTAATCGGAGTTTGATTTGCGAGCAAACACATTCATTTTATTTTTAATAATACATCGCAGGATGTTAGGATTTTCCGGTCGTTAATTTGTATTGTTTCTAGTAATATATTGCATGCTCCGTTAAAGTTGAGTCGAATAGTATTGTTGGTATATCATTAAACTGGACAGATGGCCGGATGTTGCTTTCTTTTCTCTCAACCGTTGAATTTATATACATGTGAGTTGAAGCATAGAACTTCACCAACACACTGCAGCATGGTTCATTGTAACATTTCCCTCACGCAGTTTGAGCAATTGTTCTCCTGAGCGGGAAACTAAATCCCCGGATGTCCCGAATGCGGCTAATGGCCGACTCTTCCAATTGCATAAATCATTTGTTTTCCAAATGCCCAATTTGCCAGTTGTTCTCTCTTTGAGATTTCCGTCATACAAATTGCCCCATTTATTGCGTCCTGAAGGCTAAACAACCTCCCCCACGAGGGGCAGTGTTCTCGATTTGTTTATAACAGTTTTCAGCTAATACTGGCTATCAACTGAAAGAAGCAGCAAGAGATTTTAAAATCATTAAATTTATTTGTAATTGTTGATACTCGTCCCTCTGTGGCCAGTAAAGTGAGCTTTCAACTTCCTACTGAAAAACTGCGGCAAAGCAGTGGGCAGCTATTACAACCATGCAGAGAAAATTTTGATGAAAAAATACTGAGCATGTTTTCAATTTTAGTATATGCGCGACTGATAGAAACCGTCTGAGTGCAGCTGACTTGAAAAATTCGGCTCTCCCGTCAAGCAAATGCCCGACATATTGGATTTAAGATGAGGAGACTTTTGTTCGTGTTGGTTGGCTAAATCGGTTTCTTTTTAGGAAAGTCACAAAGACTTAGAATTGGTTCGTGAGCACTTTCAAAGGCCTTTAAAATATAGCATATGCTTCCTCCGCCCGTTATTTTTAATTAGTTTTTCACCTTATGCTATTCCAAATTCTGTATAATATGCTAGCTAATGGCTGGCCTTGTAGTCACTGTAAGTCGGGACTGAATCAGAAACATTTTGTGCGCAGTTGCCAGTTGTCAGTATTACGACAAATCCTTAGAGCTATGTTTCCATGATACAAAATGTCAGCTATTTTATACTCCTTTTGCCCTATCGAACCTGACGAAAACATCTTCACAGAGACGTTCGTGTAAGCTTACCCCTCACCGGGGGGGGGGGGGGGGGGGGGGGGGGGGGGGGGGGGGGGGGGGGGGGGGGGGGGGGGGGGGGGGGG
>JANSTR010159717.1:0-10135 GCA_025434805.1 Antipathozoanthus remengesaui
CCCGCCGTGTATAATATATAATATATATATTTTAACTACCCGCCGTGTATAATATATAATATATATATTTTAACTACCCGCCGACGCATTCTGCTGGTTTTTTAAGAAAATGTTTACTAAAATGTAGAAACTATGGTCTGGAAACTGCAAATTTGTCTGCCCTTAAAAGTGGGTTTTTCACAGGAGTAGGTATATATATATGCCATTGACAATAGAGTACTTGACCAGACGCTCTCCAGATTCCTTGTGAAGGACACACAAAGAAAGTACTGCGAAAATGAGAATGATAAAATCTCACCTTAATTTTGCACAAGTTTCTGTCGGTTTCGGAAGATTGTACCGTATGCTGTGCATGATGCGCAGTGAAATAAGTTAAATAAAGCAACAAAATCAATCAAAACAATTTTTCGATATTTTTTCATCTCAGCTTTCTTACACCACACTATTTGTATAATTAAAATATTATTCTCTTCCTAGATATTACTCAACAGTCCAATTTGTATACACTTCCAACTAGCTTTGGAAGGCGCGTCCAAAACCTGCACCGATGAAGGTACTAAATCCGGACATAAAAACTAGAGAAACCACTCTTGAAACTGTAATACAACCGACATCTATTTGACACAGTTTTTATCTCTTCTACTCAGAAGGTCAATATTAACAATAACTTGCTTACACGATATGTGTGCCATGGATTCCTGTTAATTACAATTTACTTAAACATTTATGTATATAAATATATATTATAGTATATATATTATACAGGTGAACAGATTATGCCCAATCCCTACATATGGTCACTTCGATGCGTGGTACTAAACAGCCTTTTCAGCAAACCCGTAGTTTTTTTGTACTGAATAGCACTGCGTCCTGAGTACAGAATGTCGAGTTGTGGGTTCAGAAACACTCCGTTCATGAGTTCTCGGTCTCCATTCAAACTTGGGCAGTTTTTCCCAGACTTCCATCTGGTCCTGTGCAACCACACTGAGTGGCGGTAGTTGAGGTGGCGCTTTGCTAATGGTCAGCGGACTCACCTCCCGCACTTGCTCATTTCGCGCCTTCTGCCTTGCAACCCGCGTCTTAGCCTCGATTACACGCTGACTGGCTTCTTGAAGCATAGAAGCATCCAGGCTTGCGCGCGCCATAGCTGTTTCCGCTTGGCGCATTAATTGCCTGTGCTCAAGGTATCGTCTCACAAGGATTTGTTGTTCAAGAGAGATTTCTTTCTCTTTTCTTACTGCCTCAACTAGTTCCTGTAAGTTTTCTTCTTTTTGGGTTAAGAGATCGTGTTTCAACAACGCATTTGACACAGACGAATGCTGACATGCGAAATCGTTCGCAAACGCAAAATCCGCCTGACGCGACTTCTGCCGCTCGGCTGTAACTGCACGTATGTTAGCGTACTGTTCATGGGCCAAAACGCGTTTATCGTCGTGTTCTTTCAACGCTTCGGCAGTCTTAACACCATCTCGAATTCTCCGCCGTATAGTCTCCTCTTGATATTCTTGTTTGAACATCTTCACTCTTTCTTTTGCGCGTTCGCGTTTCTCTCGCCTACGAGCAACCATTCCCGTTTTGGCTGATAACGATTCCGCGCGTTCTCTGTCGCGGTAGGCCTGCTGGACCGCGCGAAGACACGCCAATCCCATTGTACCATGCGTGCGGATGAAAAGCCTCTGATCTGTTGTGGTGGTGGTAAGCCGAGTAGCTACTCGTTTGGGTTCATTGAGGATTTTTCGTTCATGTTCACGAGCGGCTTCTCGGATATCCATTCCTGCTTCTCCCTTGGAAAGCATAACTTCCTGCAAAGGATCCATCTTTTGAATTGGTGGCTGGAAACCTGATAGCCGGAACTGAACTGTGGGCACATCTACCTCTGCATCTCTCACCTTGAGTTCTCTCTCGGTGACTGGGTGTGTGTCCATAATTGGACCCAGAAACACTTTCACGGTTGAGTACCTCCCAACTCTGTCGCTCTTTTTCCTCCCTTTTCTTTCACGCTCCTTCAATCTTTGTTCTTCTTTTATGAGTTCTTTTGTCTTCGTTTCTTTGCCTTTACTCCTACTATCTCTACCCCTGCTCTTAACCGTCTCACGACTTGAAACCCCTCTACTCTTTAATCCAAACCTTTTCTCGACCGAAACAGCGTCTTTAGCTCTAATGACGTCATTGGTACTAGTTTCCAAGCTCTGGAGGTTAATAGTAACCCTGGTGCTGATTCTAAGAGGAAAAGGACTGGAAATAGAAGGCAAATACTCGTCATCCACAGGAGATGTAGTGACTCGATCTTCACTGTCCTGAGGCTCTTCTTCTTCCATTATTCTCGTTATAGGTTCAACAACAATTGACACGCTCCGGTTAGACTGACCACGTCTAATTCTTTCCGATGATGAGATCGGGGAGATCTGGTATCCAGGCTTCAAGCCATGCAGATACGCATCATAATCCAAGCCATGCCATGACCGGTTGGGGGTTGGGGATGAAGGTGGTGGGCGAGTGTTACTTGGCTCCAGGCCTTTGTAGTGTCGGTAAAACCTCTGAATCGATACAGCAGCCCTGCATAAAATGCAATTAAGATTTATTCTTAGCAATGTACAAGGAGCTCAAGCTTTGAGTATGATTTAGGTATATATAATGGGAAAACTCATTACAGTCTAATCCAAAATTTTCCCAAAGTGTTCCCATTATAAGTTATGGGGTGGAGATTGGAGAAAATTTCACACTGAAAATCCCCTTCAAAATCTGTACACTTGTTTACATATCTATATAAGTAAACTTAGATATGATATAACAGTGTTTTTTAAGGCCAGTACATGGGTATATAATTTGTACAGCCTTTCATTTCTGGTTGTGCCTTCTTTCCCCACCTGTAAACCAGTCTTAACTTTAGCTTAGAATAAGAAAAGTGCTAGTTTTGTGCTTCCTTTTCCAGTTGATGTACCTTCCTCAAGCAAAACAATGTGAGGAGACTCTGACTAGAGAGAATTTTGCATTGAAAATCCCCTTCAAAATGACCGTTAATGATCCTAAATGTATATGTACCAGGAAGACACAACCATGCAGGTAACAGCTAATTAATGCAAAGAAAATTTCTTTTTTTTTCTATTTGCATCAGTTTTCAAGTGTTTCATAGTCCACGCCCCTATATTGATATTTAAAATTACATTGAAAGTTTGGAACATTAGCAGATTAGCTAGGTGAGTGGAAACAAACTCTTTGTAAAATCATTATTATGCAAGTGAAATCATCGGACCAAGATGAATAGTTTTGTTTACCTTTTTAGCCAACTTGTCATGTTGCATTCTACAGTCTAAATATTTTAATATCATTGTGATTATCTTCATTATATTCACATTAAATGTTGATTTATTTGTGTAGCAGTATAGAAGTTACAGTTGGAAGAATAATTTTGCTCCAAAGTCAAATACACTTCATTGATCTGTGATTACTCCTAGTTTAAAACAGTATAGACTAAAAAAATCAACCAAGAGTTAATGAAAATCATTTTCATGCAGCAATGTACAGTTGGAAGAAAAGCTGAGTGATGTTTCAAGCAAATAATGATGCCCCTTCGTCAGAGCATCACATCAACGAAGGGATTTTGCTCAAAACGTCAGCTTTCTTCCAACCTTACAGTGAGGAAAATTATTTTTGTGAGCCCTTGTTTGATTTTATTATGTTTTATTCCCATACAGTGTCTTAGTCTGAGCACTATAAAATAGTAATGCTTAGTCTCGGCTGCCTGTGCTTGTGACAGAGAAAAAAATTATAACAACATGTTGTGCATAATTAAACATTGACACCTCTACTAGTGCCACTGGTATAAACTAAAAGTAAATAGTTTTTAAGAAAACTACAGACAGACTGCGTCGGTGGATAGACAAAAGATATAATAAAATCAGCCAAGGGTTGACAAAACAATTTTCTGCACCGTAAGGTTGAAAGATATCTGATGTTTTGAACATAAGCCCTTTTTAAGGCGTGTTCACACTAGCGATGCAAACGCAAGTGCAGATGCAGATGCAAGAGCAATAAAAACAAGTGTGAATGTAACTTGACGCAAATGCAGATGCAGATGCAAGAAAAAGGAAAATTTCCTTTTTCTTGCGCACACCTTGCGCTTGCGTTTGCTCTTGCTTCACAAATTTCCAAGTGTGAATGGGGCTGATGCAAACGCAGACGCAGACGCAAGCTTGCTTGCATCACTTGTGTCGCTAGTGTGAATGTCCTTGCGTCTGCGTCTGCACTTGCATTTGCGTCTCTAGTGTGAACACGCCTTTATGAAAGCAATGTTGTATTTTTCACTTTGATAAAATACGACTGCAATTTTTTATTAATTTTTAATGAAATTTTCAATTCTTCCAGAACTAAGGTGGCGTTTCCTTGTAATTCCATAGATAGAAAAAATCGTCTTCATTCAGTGTCCAGAGTTTTCATATGTCTTCTCCAAATGCGGTTACTTATTAGTAAACACGTTTCTACCATCTGTAGGACTTTCCTTTCCTTTTTTTGTATTTTAGAAATAAATTCCCGAAGTTGGTGCAAATTTTAGAACTTGATTTTCATCCTTAAAAATTTAAACTTTCATAGCCGGTTAGAAATTCCATTTCACACTTATACAATTGAGTAAATCAAATGCTAATACCTAATATTGTATTTACCGTATCTGTCGTGTATTGTAAGTGTAATATAGTGGTCAACAGTTACTCACACTTGGTAAAATGACGTAATTTATTGGGCTAATGTTACCATAGAAATTTATTATGCATCACGTGACTACACTTACAAATATTGGCGAAATTTATGTTAATCTGATAAATTGTGTTGAAAAAAGGTTTCGAGGGGGAAGAGGGTAGGGCTCAATCTGTTCTATCATTCGTGTGACTGTTTTGGCTGGAACGTGCTAGGCATAAACGTCTACTGACTGCAAAAGAATCCAAAATTACCTGGCGTGTGATAAAGTCAGACGATGTAATTTAATTGGTTTGATCTATTTTGTTATATATCTTATTCTGTATGGATAGGAACACACTACTGAACACTAAAGGCAGCGGAGAACTACCTTTCAGTTATCCCCCTAAAACAAGTCCTAAAAATGCAGAGTATGTAAGGTTGATCAATGAAATACAAAATGATAACCTTTCGAAAATACAATTGATCTCGATGATGATTTGATTTGGCATTACAAGCTTATCACTGTTTCTACCAACAAGGATCTCGGTTAGTTCGGTCTGTATTCCAAAATCTACAGCAACAGTCTTATGTTGTTGCGGATGTATCAAAAGTTGACTAAATACTGTTTTGTAAAAAATCTCACCGGTTACTTGAAATGTTTCTAAAGGACTAACGTATAAACGTTTTGGTCCATCCATACCATATTCTCCGTGAACACCTAGAGAGTGAGAAATAATATTTTAAATGTGGCGAATAACCAAACAATTACAGTGCTTTGCAAATGGCAATAATAACGTCGACGTCAATGGAAATGGTAATAGAAATGGGACTGGAATGGCAATGGTAATTGAAAGTGCAAATAGCAATTGCAGTGCCACTGGAAATGCCGGAAATGGTAATGGCAATTGCAGTGACACTCGAAATTGCAGTCGCAACTGCAACGGAGCTTGCCAAAATGGCAATGCAATTGCAATAACACTGGCATTGTAAATGGCAATGGCAATGAGAATCTCAATGGCACTGGCATGGCATGCTATTTCCCAATGTTTACACGCAAAGTAAGCAAGTTTTATCTATAAGGATCGTGTTATTTTAAAGATAGCTATCGTTAAAAATTTTAATTAAAAAATAACTATATTAAATCCAATTATTAATCATGTGCGAACTACGTTCAGCTCCATTCACAACTAAATGGTAAGCTTACCAATGAAATTAAGAACAATTGTTTTGATAGAATGTTTCTCCATAGATCATAATAGATCGTGCCGTTCTGGGCGGTTGAACAATCACTTTGTGACTTGTTCATTCACGCAGTTTATCATCTGGATTACAAAACATTGAGTTGGTTAAATGATTAATAATGCTGAAAAACATGTAGTGAGTTGTACCATTAGCGGTCCGAGTAAATCCTTGAAATTGTAAACCTTTTTCGCAATTGTCACGTACACTAAGAGTTGAGCTGACTTCTCAATGTATGATTGATCAGTATATTGATGTACTGGTCTAGAACCTACCGAAAGCAAGACAACCAAATAATTTAACAGCCGAGTACATCATCGTGTGCATAATGGAATGACACAAACTTTCTAGTAATACTTATTTTACCAATTAACTAATTAAGCAATCTGAGCAACGGCTAAATTGCGTGATGAGAGACAACAAGATTCGCATGACTTCAGGCTTAGCCTAGTGAAATATGTGCATTCTAGATCTAATAATTCCGTATTTTCTGCTCTCCTGAGGTAAATATTCCGCATTCCTCTGCTCTCCCTAGGAAAATATTCCCTTTCGTATTCTTTGGGGATTATTCTTTTTGGTTTTAATGAAATATTTTGCATTCAGTGTAATTTTCAGGCAAATATTGAAATTTACAACTACGATATTCAATATTCAATATCGTACTTCCACTCCCTATGTAGTCAACATGTGATATGAATTTCGGATTAAAATAATGAAAAAAAAGCTTCAATACGCCTAGATTGGTCTCAGGACAGTCATAACAGGATTGTTAAACTATAATAGGTTATACAAGCAAATTTTATCTGGGCTTTAACATTAGCCAGTTTTGCCATTAAAGCTGCCATGAAAGTTGGCAGTTAATTAAATACAGGCAGTGCAACCTGAATTTGGGTCAGTTTTTTTAAACAAATTCGAGGCCAATACCTAACTAGTTTTGATTCAATCTGCCTGAGTTTTGTTTTCCCTAGTTATTTAATTCAAGCTTTTGGCTAACCCATAAATACCCTTTACAACTTAATTTCAAATCAAATTTGATACTCCAAAATCAGTTAAACTTGCATGTTATATTTTGGTTTATATACGTTAGGATTTTATACGCTCCAAAGCCATGTCTTTGACATCAAAACGTGTAATATCGTTACGAGAACATTTGTGCCATTAAAACGTAGAATTCTAACACAGTGCTAAACAAAAACTTGTTTACCTCTATTCCAGGTGAACAACAAGATCAAAGCTGTGAACCAAACGAGAAACATTACTGCTTGCTTGAATCGAACTTGTTTTGAAGAAGGGGGAAATATTCTGATAGGGTAAAAATTGTTTGTGACCTCATCAACAATGGAGGTTCAGAACCCGAATATCCGGAAATTCTGTTTGGACCAGTGATGCGTCTCGAGCTTTTGTTGCCATGTGTTTGGAGAGAAAATCAGCCATTAAGCTTTTTCATTTGTAATCAAATTATATTTGCTTTAGGTGGAATTTATAGAATTCGCTTACAGTAAAAGCAGGCGGAAAATGATTGTGAATGGCTTTGGGCACAAATACGTGATCCTGTGTGTTGTTGTTGTGTCAATATATAGGGTTGTGCTACAAGGCGGGTCGTGGCTCCGCTCCAAAACCCATCGGAGCAAAAAAACTGAGTTTCAAAATAGTTATTCACAATGATTTTGACTTATCTAACTTGGCACTGCACATTAACGTGTCGTGAGACATTCCAACACAAGGCAGGCTTTGTACATTAAATTTATAAGAAATAACCAAGAAAACCGCAGCCTGCATAAGAACTATTTCGCGAACCGATTTTAGTTCTGTCGTCCTCTCTCCCCGGCCCCCATGGATTCCGCGTTCATATAAAAAGGTTTTGGCACTATATATCTTGTACATTCACAGCGCTTTGAAACCCATGTTTATATGAAGATATTAGCATTGTATAAAATTGTATTACTGATATAAGTGATCAGTGAGGCTAATTGCCGACCAATATTGACAAATTTCAAAGTGCTTCATGACAATGAAAATTGCCATACTTCAGATCAGATGTAGCACGGCAAGATCTTACAGTTAATTCATTTCTGGATTTTAGACTCGGTGGCTGTGTTTTCACGAGAACATTTTCAACTAGTCAAGATCCGCAATACAGGAAATACCGTGCAAACGCAGCGCCGAAAACTTTATCTAGATAAGATTTTTCAATGTTTTCACAATGAAAATGAGCAATATTAGCTGCTTAAACAGCGGAAATGGCGAAAAAGTTAAGCGACTTGAAAAAATGGTTTAACTTGTCCCCGAATTAACCGCAACCAATCACAGCGCATCTACTTGGTAAACATGTCAAATTTGATATTTGCGCGGCAAAGTGCAAGTCATTTTCCCAGCTCTCGATCGACTTCATCTTAACGTCATTCAATATATGAGCACTAACAATCAATCGAGGTGAGTTGCATACATCTATCTGGTAATTGTTGAACTGATTTTAGCTATTCATTTCGCATGTGTAGAATTGAAATAAACCGGCTTAATTCATCCATTCACAGGAATCGATTCGTAATCCCGCCACTAAATATAACTGATCATGAAGATCAAGACTCTGGTATTCCTCTTCGTTCAAGAACTCTGCTTTTGAACAGTTCTGGGTCGAGTTTCAGCAATTCCTATTTGATGCTTCTGTTTAAAATAACTGAAAAAGCGGGAATTTGTAATAATGTTGCAAGGCGCATCTCGCGCATAGTTCCGGTTGCTATCAAAATCTGGTGTTAAATAAACACAGGTCACACAAAGTGAAAACGCATTGCAGGTTTATCTAGTTAATCTCGGTCAGCAAACACCGGACACATCGGAATTTTACACCAGTATAAAACTCCCGTGAAAGCATAGCCAGTGTAGTTAGGAGAGGAGTGTTGGGATTCCAGAACAAAAGGGCGACATTATTAGCAATTTTTTTAAAACAAATAAACTTTTTAATTTTTAGAGAGCGAAGGGAGCGAAGGTATGTTAGCCCTAAATTTCACAGACAAAGCTAGAAGATATGGTTATGGTTTGTATATGTTGTAGTTCGATTTGTTCTTTAGTACAATTTGGATTTGCACCAGTTCAAGTTTTTTTTAACTGGTACAGGCAATTTTGAACCGGTACATAAGCTAGGTATCAGCCTTGAATTTGTTTCAAAACCTGACATTTAATTGACTGCCAACTTTCATGGCAAAAATGGCTGGGGTTAAAACTCAGATATAATTTGTTTATAACCTAGCTGTTATAGTTTAGCAATCCTGTTATGACTGTCCTGAGACTAATCTAGGCATTTTGAAGCTTTTGTTTTCTTTATTTTACTCCGATATTGTTGACTACACAGGGAGTGGAAGTAGGATATTGAACATTGAATATCGTAATTGTAAATTTAAATATTTGCCTGAAAATTACACTGAATATAGAATATTTCATTAAATTAAAAAGAATAATCCCCCAAAAATACGAAATGGGAATATTTTCCTAGGTAGAGCAGAGGAATGCGGAATATTTACCTCGGGAGAGCAGAAAATACGAAATTATTAGAGTGCAAATATTGCACTAGGCCAAGCCTGAAGACATGCGAAACTTCTTGTCTTTCATCACGCAATTTACCTGTTGCTCGGATTGCTTCTACGGATTGCGTCTTTAGTTCATTAATAAAAATAAGTATTACTAGAAAGCTTGTATCATTCCATTATGCACACGATGATGTGTTCGGCTGTGAAATTATTTGCTTGTCTTGCTTTCTGTAGGTCGTAGACTAGCACACAAATATAATCAATCAAACATTGAGAAAGCAACTTAATCACTCTTAGTGTACGTGGCAACTGTTTACAAAGAATTTGCTCGGACCGCTAATGGTACAACTCACTACATGTTTTTCAGCATTATTAACCCTAGAAGGCATGATGAAAAAAAAGTTACACGAAGGCATAACGGGGGGTCTTCAACCGATTGACCTGAAACTTGGTATGTGTACTGAGTACCCAGTAAACTAAGAATAGTCGCGTGACACTATTTTGGTTTCCATGGCAACCGTAGCATGGCAATGGCATTTTCAAGTGCAATAATCGTGTTTGTCAACAAAATTCATTCAATTGATAAAAACCCTTGCAATTGTAACTAGTGTGCAATGGCCATTTAGGGAATTAAAATCATGTGATCTGTAACCATGCAAACATACATTTTGGAGTAGCAATTCGATAATGAGGGGGGG
>JANSTR010159728.1:0-10134 GCA_025434805.1 Antipathozoanthus remengesaui
CACCATCAGTTTGAAGAAGACAAACGTCATGGCGCAGGGCACAGACCACCCCCCAACAATCACCATCGACGGGCACGTGCTGGAGGCTGTGGATGACTTCACCTACCTCGGGTCTACCATCTCAAGCTCGCTCACACTGGAGTCAGAGATCAGCAGCAGGATCGCCAAGGCCGCAGCAGTCATGTCAAAACTACATCATAGGGTATGGAACAACCAGAGCCTCACGGTGAAGACCAAGCTCTGTGTCTACCAGGCCTGCGTCCTCAGCACACTACTCTGCAGCAGCGAGGCCTGGACTCCCTACGCACGGCAGGAGAGGGGACTCAACAGATTTTACCTAAGATGCCTGCGTCGCAGGGGAAGAAGAGGGAGTGCCAACCACAACAACCATCAATTTTTATATGTGTGAAGTGCCAGAGAGACTGCCATTCACGGGACGGGCTGCACAGCCACCTCCGCAGATGCCGCTGACCCAACTCCAACCCAATCTGGAACTACTCCATCATCTCCTGAGACGGAAGGATGCCGACGACAACTTTAGTAACAAAATACAATTTTTGGAAATTTTTCAAAGAAATTTTGGCGCGGCTAAAGCTCCATAGCTACCCCAGGCCAGCTGCGCGGTCCCTGCATCGGGCTTGATGAGGCAGATAAGATAAACGCTTTTTTATAAGAAAATTTTTATTTCAACAACGAGATACAAATTTGCGAAAAAATCTAAGAACAATTGAGGTTCGGCAAATATAAGCGCAACTGAGTTTTTATTAAAAAAACACAACGTATGGCATTACTTCGTTACATGTTGCGTTTCATTGCATGCCTTTCTGCCCGGAGTTAGAAATACTGAAAGAGCACAGAAGAAAATTAAAACTGAACCGCATGTGTCAGTCAGTTATGACACTGCCGAAACGTATGTACAGTACGGCAATAACAAACCTATGCTGTAGATGAATAATATTACAATGGAAAATTCACATGAACGATTGAGGCTCAAATTGTACAAAACGTAAGAACAGCGAGCCTCGGTCAAAATTTACAGGTTCTTACAAAAAAAGCTTGTATGTCAGTAGTGACAACTCGTTTGTACCGACAAAAAGGAAAAACGTTATCGTTTTTATGAGAATTTTTCTGCCATAAATAGTTCTTTCTTTTATATTGTACCGATTTTGCTATTTTATCTAAAATAGGGTATTGCCGTTTTTTGGTCTGGAATAGGGTCAGGGATTGAGGTTTGAGGGATTACGGGAAGCACCGACTCCCCTATCCGGAATTTGACCCCCCCCCCGGGCGTTATGATTACGTATAAACACAGCCTGGGCGTCAGTGGGACTGTCAATGTGACTATGTGCCATAAGCAAGGCGTCATTGTGACTGCATCAGAAGCTAGGCGTCGTTGTGACTGCTCCAGAAGCTAGGCGTCATTGTGACTGCACCAGAAGCTAGGCGTCATTGTGACTGCACCAGAAGCTAGGCGTCATTATGACTGCACCAGAAGCTAGGCGTCATTGTGACTGCACCAGAAGCTAGGCGTCAGTGTGACTGCACCAGAAGCTAGGCGTCAGTGTGACTACACAATTATCAAGCTCACAGGATGTTGGCATAGCTGTCAAACAAAACAAATTCTGAGACTGAAATTAATAAGTATGTGTTTTTATTCAAATGATTGAAATATACCGTATAACTATTTGCCGCACATTTAGCTTTAAAAAAAGCTGAGAAACGTACCAAAACGCGAATGGACCTCAGTTCGTATAAACGAAGAACATTTTGAAAAAAAATGCAGGTTTATGAAAGCATTAAAACATCTTTGAATTCTGGAGTAAATGTTGACTGAAGAGGTCCCGTTGTGACAAAAGAGTTTTAAAGATGGGTGGACAAAAACAAAGATTATTTCTTTTGATTGTTGGAGTCTACATTTTTGATGAATATATTGAGTATTATGCAGAAGTGAAAAACTAAGCAGTTGAATAGGCCAAAAAACATACAAAGATTATTCGTTTGGTGGAATTATTCTGACTTTAAAACGCTTTAGAACTATCCGTTTTCGCCATGTTGGAGCCATTTTAGAGATATTCTAATATAGTTAGATTTGTTTATGACCTTTTTTTGGCAGTGACGGCTTGTCTCCAAATGTGAGTGTGAAGGAGGCGACAGACCACTAACATTAGTATCACCGCCCTACTCTGAATCTCTTACGAAGGCTTGTCTCCAAATGTGAGTGTGGAGGAAGCGACAGACCACTAACATTAGTATCACCACCCTACTCTGAATGTCTTACGAAGGCTTGTTACCAAAATTAATGTGAGTGTAGAGGAACGTATGGGTTCTTTTAAGTCCTGATAGAAGGTTCCAGCTACACTTTTAGCTCATCTCCTTGAATTTCGCAAAACAAAATTGAGCAACCCGCACAAAAAGCCGCACAAATTCAGACCAGGGATTGAACTTCAGTTGATCGAGCTGATATTATCAACTGCTCTAGCCTCGCCCAGATGTGATGACGTGGAATTATAAACTAAACTAGTAAAATATCGTCAGATAAGCAAATGCTCGGAGCTAAGGGGTGGACCTTTATTATTCGGGGAGGGTGGCTAGCGGTTGACAAGTTTATTTTGCATGATATGTTTTGTCTAGTACCAGGCTTTGTATGCAAGGATGAAGGATAATGGTTAGATTGATCTGGAAAATACCAGACACGTGGCTCTTGCGAAGAAGGATGGTACCCGTTGCTATGGTAACAGTGGAGAACTCACCTCGAGATACGTTTTGCGATTGCGGTTTATAGCTTTCATAACGTTCTTCTGAAAATTCTTGCTAAAAATTCTTACAGAGGTGAATTATTTGGTCAACATAAAAACACGACATACTTTCAATTAACATCCGGCAGATTACGACACACCTTACCTCAGATCAACTTCAGTTTTGAAATTTATCTTCGCAATGAAACAATAATACTGAAGGCCATAGGGAATTAACTATATTTGTCAAATAAACCAAATTTATAGTTAAAAGCTGAACGTGAATGAGAAAGTAAGCTTTTAGTTGTAAATAGAATGAAAATACAAAATAGTTCGGAGATTGCATGCTCATCTCAGCACACAAAAAAACAACATGGAGGCGTTTTATGATTGACTCAAAACTAGAAGTAGCAATAATTATCAATTTATATGAGCAGTTTCGAAATGCCACAACTGCAAGAAGGTATAAAGAAGGCAACTATAAAGTTTGTTTGAGTTATTTTATTGGTTTAAGAGCATGCAGTACAGTATACTGGATGTTTTCGGTCACTTTGAGGGCCGCCTCGTAGACATTTCAGCCTCCCCGTATAATCGAGTTAGTCTGGGAAGTCTGTTGGTGAAGGAAACAAGATATAGATCAGCAACAGTTTATTAAGGATTCCAAAAGCAAAAGTTGAAGTTCTATTATTTCACTTTATTACCAGACAGGCCAGTACTATAAACCAAGAACAATAGTTACAGAAGGTATAAATAAGGGTATGAGTAATGCAGGAAGATAACCTGACACAAGCTACTTAAAAAATAGCATAGCGAATCGAACTAAGGAGCCAGGTCATGTGGGAATAACAATAATAAATTATGTTGCTGGCACTAGAAGAATATCAGTAGCATTGAAAAGAACTCTGTCACATTTGTTTTTTTAGCTAAAAAATATATTTCCAGACAAAATTTATTTTTTCGATTCTGTGTGTCAATACGAATTACGAAAAAATGTGTATAAGTCGGCTGTTAGTATGATTTAGACAGCGTTTTAACTTACCCCGCCAGTATCTCCGACAGGAGCAACCTGGCTAATGTCATCTTCCGGCAAACCTTCGTTGGCAACGTCGAGGCTCAGATCAGTAGTTACGTCATCCTGAAACTAAACAAAACAATAGCTGGAATCACTGAAGACAATTCTTTCTACTGCTTTTAAAGTATGTGTATGGGAGGGGGGGGGGGGGGGCGGGAGATTAACTTGTGACTTGCAGTTGGGCGGCTGAAATTTCATTTTGTCAGTAAACGAGTCTTTACAATTTTGAAGAAGAGCTGCTCGACCCCTGTAGGTGTTTGTTTTCTTAATCTTTTAAACTGTGAAAATTATTCACCTAGTACATTATGAATACTATACTAGACTTTAATTAACTTAAAAACAATTTGTCGACGTTTCGTCCGAAACCATCGAACTTCTTCAGGTCAGTGGCGGAATCGTGACCCGTCATGCAAAACATGTGATTTGTCACATGAAAGACGGCCCGAAGTGTTTGAACCTTCTTCCAAATGGCCTACTTCACCGGCCTCACTTGCACCACCCGTTCTGGTTGGTCCAAGATAGCGAGATTTTATGCCTTGTTGTTATTGCTTGCGTGTCGACTGCGTAGTTCTGCACTAGGCCTCATAGTGCGTAGGCTTTGCGTGTTGGGAGAACCGTTAGCCAAAGGCTTGGTTTCACTATGGGAGCATTTGATGCCATATACGAAGTTCGAATCTTTTTCTTAATGTTTTTTATTGCCATAGGAATCTTATAATTGACATAAAAAAGTATGATACGAGCATTATATCTGAAATACTGTCGGACTTATTTTTATAAAAAGAACGTTTTTCTGAAGTTGCAATATGATCAGGTGAAATTGCATATTTTTCTGCTTACACCGATATATGTGGGTGCAAAACGCTGTTTCCAAGTTTGATTAAATTAGATTTGAACTGATTTTAATTGACCAAATTAGGAAATGATCAAGATAACCTTTTTGATATCGACAAGAACTCGACAAGAACAGGAGGAATGACGAGAGAAAAAGCAAGGGTAAAGGAAGAGCAAGAACAAGAGAAACGGCTAAAACAAAAACAAGAGCACCAAGAGCACGGTTTTAAAATAACACAAACACTGAGAAGAACAAGAACGGAACAACAAGAACAACCAGCAAAGCAAGAAGGCCGGAGAAGAAAAACAATAACGATGGACTACGATGATTGTAAAGCACATTTGAACATATTAGTATGAAATTTGCGCAATATAAACGCATTGCCATAATGAGAACAATAACGAAAGCAACACAAAGAACAAGAGAAAAGATCAAGAGTGAGAACTGGAGCAAAAAGCAAAGCAAAGAAAAGTAGAACAAGATATTCATGAGAACGATAGCACAAATAACAGCAAGCAAGAGGCAAAATGTCGGTCCTACCGTGTTTTCATTAATCACGAAGGACCTCGCACTTAGAACAATGCTCAAGGCAATGAAAAACATCAAGAAAAACTTGCTTGTCATGGCTTCTTCAATGCTAGTCTCCTTGAACTGGTTGGTATCTCGTTTAGTTTCCAATTTAATAGCTAAAACGAAATGTTTAGATTAACGCTACAAAAGGGTCTCGCTGTGAAGATTAATTCATCAGTTTCTAAGAATCCTATAGTTATTGTTAAATTACACAACGGATTTTTCTTCAGACATGGAATTTACAATTCATATTATAATTCTGTCAGACATGTTCATGTCAAACAATTTCTAAATTAACGGGTGCTACCACGCTTATGAAGGTGGATAAAACTAGAAAATAATATTTTGCAAATTGCAATGCTTTCTACCTAAGACTTCAGTCAGCCTTGGTGGTTTTACTTTAAAAGAATTAATTTTGTGTTGCTACAACGTACCTTGCATGGCGTGTTCTCAGAGATCAACGTAAGGTGTATCAATCAGGCGATGCGTTCACTGGAACACACCAAATGCAAGTTGTGCTCTGTGTGTTGTAATTCTTGTGAAAAGAGTGGAATAAGTTTAAACCGACTTAACTCACAGTCTGTAGTTCTGAGTTGTTAAACTATTCTTTGATAGCGGCGTTAAAAACGTAACAATCTGTAATCTTAAAAGAACTAGTTTTAAATTCCAACTTAACCACTTTATATAATAATAATAATAATGATAATAATAATAATAATATAATAATAATAACAATAATAATAATCAAAATGCGCTTGTTTTCGGCTATATAGCCCTAATTCATATCAGTTACATATGGCCTTTAGATCATATAGCCGCTTTGCAACAACTCAGTTACAAATAAGAGAATCATTTCTTAAAAGATGCATAGAAAAAATGTACAGTACTGGGATACTATAAGGTATGTCAAATAATGAAAATATAATTTGAAGTGTGTAACTTTGTGATTAATTCATAAATGGTAAAATGTAGTGTGCCAGAATACTGCTAGGGGCAGTGTTTTCATGAAATGGTTGTTTTGCTGTTTATCAGCTGTAATGAAACAAATACTCCTAACAGGCCGTTGAGTAAGTTGTGATTTTAAAATTGTCATGGTAACCAATAGATGTCCACAAGTAAACTTACCACTGTTTTTGTATTGTTTTGTGGACGATCTCTGAAGTCTTAAGGTCCACAGTGGTCGTGTCGATCCTTGCTCTTTGCTGAAAAGGCGAACTATTAAAATAGAGAAGATTAGATACGAAATTTTCTTGGAAGTGTTAAGAAAGATATTTAACGAGTGCGCTCTATGCGGCCATATGACGTTCTGTTTATTATATAAACCTATATAACTTGATAAAATTTAACTTCTAAACCGCCGCCTGGTTAGCACAGTTGGTAAGGCGCCAGTCTGCAGTGCGGGAGGCTCGGCTTCGATTCCCGGCCCAGACCAACACTCAGGGTCTTAAAATAACTGAGGAGAAGGTGCTGCCTTTCCTCTAACATCTGCAAATGGTTAGACCTTCGCGTCTTCTTGGATAACGACGTTAAACCGTAGGCCCTTGGAGACCTTTGTCAATTGAGTCGTGAGACCTTTTCAGATTCTCCGTCCACCTTGGAGTGGTAAAAGTAATAAACTAAACTAAACTAAACTAAAATACCAAAGCATTTCACTTTATCACTTTCTGAAGTTCTGAAGTACTTTCACGTATTTTTTTTTTCAACCTCATTCCCAGTGCCATATGCATCCGCGCGCCAAGGCCCCTGACAAATGGCCCTGGTACAAGTTGGATTTATTGGCGCAAAAATGTCCAAGATTGTTGGACATTTTGCCCGAGCAGAAGAATGAATGGCGGGACCGAGAATGTCAAGGTGCAGGTTGTTTCGTTTTTACGAGTACTAGAAGGCCCTACGGAGACGCCGATTTATCTATTGTTTTTAAAGTAGGACAGGTGCGTTGCTTTGGAAACCGTTTATCTACGTAAAGATGTCTTAATTTTACTCATGACTAGCTACGGCAAGTCTTTGATATTCCAGTCTGGCTTAAGATTATTCAGGGCGAAAGGTAATGATCGTCGATTTCCACATTCACAGCCGTTGCTGTTTGTTGCGAGTCCGTGGCTCTCTGTTTTGTGTAGCCTGTACTCAGCTGCTGTTTTGCCGAAGGAACCGCCGGTGGCTCTATGCAACACTTGTTTGTCATGCCGTGTTGATGAATTTTTTTCTAAATTTTGAAAAATTAATTAGCTTTGTACTACAACAAACGGTTTTGGGAAGTCTGTCCTCATATTTGACTTCGATGCCGGTAAGGTTACGAGTTATTTCAAGCAGTCCCTTTTCACTTTCAGCCTTGTTAAAAATATATTTGTTTAGCGTTGCATGATAGTGCAGCATGTACCAGGGCCATTTATAATTGCCGGGGACCTTGGCGCGCGGATGGCGCTGGAAATGAGGTTGATTTTTTTCTGGGCTTTCACGTGACGTCATCAAAATCTAAAAATGCAAACTATATAAAGATCTATAAAGCTGTTCTTCGAATATGATTTAGATATCAGTATCCAAAGTATTCTGTGAAATGTTTACGTTAGTTCGATGATTCGTACTAGAATTAAAGCATGTTGAACATTTTTATCGTCCGATTTATAGCATAGTTCCTAAATGTCAAGAAACTAGATTAAATTTGACAAATTTGAGATGCTATGGCATGAAAAACTGTTAGAAATCTAACTGAAGGGTTTGTAAATGAATCAAATTATTTTGTTGGAAAAAATAATAGCTTTTTGGCCGCCATCTTTTGTGCCCCAAATTTGGGCACAAGCATGACCGCCGCATACTAATCACAGTAAATGTTTTAAATATTATTTGGCCAATAGCTCGGTTACAAAATACCCTATTACTCCCAAATTTTGTCAGTTGTACGTGTTTTTTCTGGATTATGCGGAACATGAAAAATATTAGGCCAATATCAATTTGTTCTCGGTCAGTTTATTTTTTTCGTGAAAGCCAAGTTTGAAGTTGAAAAAATGTTAAAACGATCTTTCAGGACCATTTCGGAGTTCTCTCGGTTTATACTTTCAGAGGATCAGCTCCTAAGATATTTACATGACATGTGCACGAATGCTTAGCATAGTATATTTCAAGTGCTCATACATGAATGAAATTTTAAAACACAGTTGTGCATATTGGAACGTACAGCCGTCCACAACTTCTGTTGCGATGTCTCGTTAGAGTTTTGTATTGATTGCTCAGTTCCGTGATAAATTAATAGAAAGTAGATACGTTTTTACCACTTTCTCGGTCTCAACGCCCAAATGAAAAAGGTTCTTAACAAAAGCAATGTTTTCTTTTGATATTTAGGTTTCCATGACACTCTGCTTGCGTCTTTTCCGATTCAATGGTTCGAATTATGTTGATATTTAAATGAACTATTAAAACTATCATTTTCTTTATAACAAATAGAAGCTTCCAGGAGGGCAAGTTGCATGGTTGTTCTTAAATCTAATCTGGTGTTAAGACCATTTCAGCGAAACTTTTCTAATATAATAGACTTGATACTAACAATGTGTCTTTTAGTTTTGTGAAACAGAGAACGTTTTTTTGTTTATATCGGCATAAATGAACCGAAATCGTTGCTGTTGTATTGTTGATGCTAAGCAACTGATATAACTATAATTACCACCGGCGGGACGTGCACTCAAGCACAGCTATTACAAATAGCACCTGCTTGGCTCCCCTGATAGCCAACGTTACAAGAAAGTTGTCCAAGACACGCCTTTGTTGAAATAAAAACATATCACCTTGTTTGGACAAGTAAACGGTTTGCCCGCAGGTTAGAGTAAATTTTGGCAATTCAAAGTTGGGATAAGTTTATGATATTCTAAGGGTGCGTTCGTTTGGGACTATTCCGAAATAGGAATACATGGATTATATAAAAGAGTTGATTGTTTGGGACCTATTCGAACATATGGACTACTTGGACATTGGTAATACAAATATTCCGGAATATTGTAAAATGTATTCCTATAGTCCGGAATAGTTCCAAACGAACGCACTCTAAGAGTGATTTTTCTATTTTCCAAATCTGAGCCAGCAACGCATCAAACGACTGCACCTTCACTGAGTATAGTGATGGTTTAGAACTAATTAAGTACCGCCATTATCATGTATATATAATCTGAATAGTTATGAACCTTTCGACGATACTGCGGACCATTTGGCTTTATACTACACTGCAGAAAAAATGTATCATATCAGGTTATTTTGTTGCAGTCATCTCCAGACTGGAACTGCTGTTACAGCCAGCTTGATATACAGAGTACAAACGACTCAGGGAGTATACTCGAAGAACTATATAAAACCATATAAAAGAAAAATTTGGAAATGTATTCCCTGAACATCTAGCAGTACCTCTCAGGCAGGGAGATGCTGCCAAGAAATGAGCTCGGCTAAAGAAAAACATCCAGCCACCGCAATCTCTTACAAAAAAGTTTTGCATCCTACAAATCCATATCTTGCACACTTAACAAGCTAGAAAAAATATATTTTCACACATTAGGCACTTGAAAAATATAACATGTCTATACAAAATCGCCCAAGCCCCTCGATAAAAATGACCGGTCTCCGCCATCAGTCATCACGATGGATATTGATAATGAGATGCTTGTCACGTTTTTAACTTTGCATCTACAACACGATCCTGGGACACGATACACCCAGTTAACTGCATCTCCTAAATTTTCGACTGAAAGAGTTTGTGAATCGCGACAGTAAATCCATCTGCAAGTGCATTACGGCTCATCGAGTCACTTTTCACGATGATTTCGTCAATAATCTCCGTGTTCCAATAGCTAGTCTGCTCTTGAGTGAATGATGCACAATCTTGTCTGCACAGCAGACGCTCCAGGCGCGGATCCAAGGGGGGGAGGGGGTGGGGGGGGGCCCGGCGC
>JANSTR010159739.1:0-10133 GCA_025434805.1 Antipathozoanthus remengesaui
TCTCCATAAGTACAAAATAAAACTTCCGAAAGTTCTAATTGAAATAAACTAAGAAAAACCAAAAAATATTAAAATTAGTCAAAACATGCCACTCAAAATGCGGTTGCCATGGCAACATACTAACCCAAGACACGCATTGAAGTCCATTATCGAATTCCCTGATAAATTTTAGGAAAAGTCCCAAAATTTGGAAGGGATGTACCATAAATTGTCTAGAAGTAACATAACTATAAAGTTGGCGTGGGCATCAAAAGCTCCCCCCCCCCCAGGCCGAATAGGGTTAATAATGACTGTTGATAGTCCAACTTCTTCAACATTTTGCAGATGTTTGTTGTGCCAGCCTCATGATGACTTTCTGTTCAAGAAGAGGGGGGCTGTACAGATGAAAGGAAGACGAGATCCCATGACCACCTATATCTTGTCTAGGAGATCTCACAAGAACAGGTTGACGCACCATGCAAGTTTTTGAGCCCTGCATTATGCACCAGTTGGTGGTTTGTTGCAGGGGATATGCAGAAAGGACACCAGGTTTCCTGACTATCATTTCTTGGCAGTTTCTCTCCCTTGTACTGAGGCTTTAGCAATATTTTTTCTCAAAGCTCAGCATTTTATGTTCAGTACTGTTGGATTGTCTGGAAAAAAATGAGGAATTTTGAAACTTAGCAAAGTTTAAGAATTTTGGTGTAGTCATGGAAACTTCAGACTGTGGACAAGAATCATGACATTTGAAGCTCTTAAAATTCATGTTAGTTCACATGGTTCCCACTACTCCTGGAATTCCTGGAAAACTCCTGGAATTTTGAAATTTTCTTCCAGGGCCCTGTCTAGAAAACTCCTGGAAAAGCAGATAATTTCCCTGTACTCCTGGAAAACTCCTGGAATTTTGTCCCAAAACCTGCAGAAGCATCTGACTTACGATTGTACCTTTTCCATTTTTTCTGGGGATTTTGGTCATTTTGGTCCATTTTGGGTCCTGGAAAAATATATTTTCTACCCTTGAAAACTCCTGAAATTTTGCTATCATTTGTCAGTGAGAACCATGAGTTAATTTGTGTCTTCAATAACGCTTGAAAAGCTCGTAAGATTCAGAATAGTGCCAAAATCTTTTAACTCATTTACAAGGGAGACTTACATCTACTAATTGCACATTCATCAATGAAAGTAAAACATTGTTAGTATGTATGTGCCACGTCTTGGTTGATTGTCTGTATTTGTTGTTACGGTGAAGAGTCCAGTGCATAGGATGGATTTGCACCCCTGAAAACTCTTTAAAATAAAACTACTGTTTATTACTAAACAAATGTTTTGTGCAAACCTAGGATCCAGTCCCCGAGACACCGATGATCTATCAACGGACAATGTGGTCGTGCAAAACATCTTGACGAAAGTACAGGCTGGTGTTTTGACACAGGAGGTAGCTGACCAAGTCTTTGCCAGACTGGGACTTCCGATATCATCATCAACTACTCGGGTATGTTTATTTAGACACCGTAGATATAATTTCTGCCGTCCTGACAATATATGACATATAACGAGGTGCAGGAGGATGGTGTTTCGTAATCATGATAAGGTAATGAAGCGTGGTCGCAATAAACATTGGTACAAAGGAGACTGGTTGCTAAAAGCTGTTTTACACTAGCGATTAATGATGTTGTGTGACAGCCTCTGTTGCATTTAAAGAGACAAATTATTCCCGTTCATTTTTGCAGCTGGAACCTCAGGTGATATTACGATCTGGATCAACTTCCTCCAGGATAAGTAAGTACTGTTCAAAATCTTGTCCTCCCCCTCCTCCTGCTTCTCCTTCTGCTTCTCCTCCTCCTCCTCCTCCTCCTCCTCCTCCTTCTCCTCCTCCTCCTCCTGCTCCTTCTCCTCCTCCTGCTCCTCCTCATTCTCCTCCTCCTCTTCCTCCTCCTCCTCCTCCTCATTCTCCTCCTCCTCCTCCCTCTCCTCATTCTCCTCCTCCATCTTGATTATCCATCTCTTCAATATTCTTATCTTCCTCTCCCTTAGTGTCCCCTTCTCGTCTTACCCATCACTATCGTCATACCTACCTCCTGCTCCACCTCAAGATCTTCGTCATCCTTTCCCCTCTTCCTCTTTCAGCATCCTCATCATCTTCCTCCTCGCTTCCAAGATTCTCCTCTCTATCATCATCCTCTTTCCCCCACATACTTCAAGATTATTTCTTCTCCTTCAATAATCTCCTCTTCTCCCTACCACCATCCTCTTCCTTATCTTTCAGTTTCCTCTTCCTTCTTCCTCTCATCCAATATTTTCCTCTTCCTCCCATCTTCAGACTCTTCTTGCTCCTCTTTCAAGATCTTTCTCCTCTTTCTTTTTCAGCATGACTCTTCTTCATCGTAACACTTCCCCTCTTCTCCATCTTTCTTCATCATCCTCTTCATCTTTCATCATCTTTCGCTTCATCATCTTCATCATCTTTCATCCATTTCATCCTCCTGTTCATCGGTTGTCTTCATCATCATCATAATCATCCTTCATCATTTTTCTTTTTTATCATGATCACGGGCTGCGTCATCGTCTTTGTTAACACTTTCTTGTTACTTTGTTACTTATAATCAGCATTAAGACTGCACACTGTAGTCAGAACAGTTCGAAGTTTGGACGCCTTACCAATTTTACTATTGTCCATTGTTAAGGTAACGCAAGCACAGCCAGTAGCACCAGCCAAGCTAGTAATATCAGCTCCTCCTCTCATAGCAGCGCTCCTGAGGTAAAGCAAACCGCGGTTTTGTCACTGACTATAATTATTTTGGGTTTGTTTCACTTTCAATCCTTGATTGTTCTGCATCTTCTTTTTGTAACTCTTGTATCTAACTATACTTTAGTCCAGATAGTGCCTTTACTGTCTGTTTGTATGTTCCTGTATCTCTCCTCTTCTTCAGAATATGATAGTAAATGTTTAGTTGTCCAATCCACACATAAAATGGTACCCGCTTTATTCGTTTATTTGCAGACATCTGGTTACAGGGGCGACAAGGAAGACAACGGAGATACGTACGTTTAAACTGGGATACCTTTCATGAAAAACACACACACCTAATCACATACTATTGTGGAAGTGTAAAGCGTTACCTCGATGTACTATTCGTAACCCGTCAACTTCGTATCCTATATGTAGACACACACACACCTCAAATGTACTATTCATAGAGTACCAATCTTGAATCGTATGCCGTAGACACACACTCATCTCAAATGTACTATTCATAAAGTGCCAATCTTGGATCTTATGTGTAGACACACACCAACATCAGAAGTACTATCCATTGTAAAGTGTAGACCTTGAATCTTATGTCAAGACACCCACTCATTATACAATTCAATATGTGTAGACCTTGGATCATATGTGCAGACACACGTTCACCTCAGATATACTATTCATAAAGTGCAGACCTTGGTGGCTGGTGTTTGTCTATGCACAGACGCACACCAACCGCAGATACACTTCATTAAGTGTAGGTCTTTGATCTTATGTATAGACACCCACCCATCTCAGATAATGTTCGTACAAACATTAAATCCAATTTATAAACTCACACAGATTATAAAACGTGAAATTATGATCGGACAATAATTATGAACCACTTTTCATGGTCTGGATTGTGCTGATTTTGCCGTCTTCAAGTTCGTAGGTCACTATTTGTTAGTCTAAACTTGATATATAAACAATAGCAAGAATTTACATTTTTCGAGAGGATGAAAGCACCTTACATCCGAAGGCTGAAATACTCATGACATAGGATGGGGAAAGTTACAAATTGATTAGCAGTTATCCTCCGAAGTGGAGATAAATAACTATTACTGGGCACCAACACTGAAGGGAAAACTGTTTTAGTGTTAGCCAAAGAGGGTTCTTTCTTCGTTTAATATCAGAATTTCATTTTCCGAAACGTTGGCAAAACGATACACAATTTTTTCACCTTTCACGGATGAGTGACTAAAGGTTAATAGTGCCATGATATTCACTGAATAGTGAACCAATCAGAGTGCGCGAAAAGTGATATTCACCTGTTTGGTTAATACTTATGAAATTTAATATCCGTTTAATAACAAGAAGAGTGTGTAATGAATAAACTACACGTGGTTGTATTCAAAAATAATGGAGAGCTTTAGCAACGACGACGCAAACGTCAACGAGAACGGCCCAAAACAGTGGACTTGATTACAGAATACAATAACGGCAAGCTGGAATATAACAAGCTGGACACTTTTCAAACGTCGTCTTCAAAACCAGATTGTGAAAAGCTCAGTTTTGGGGTTTTGTAGAGAACGTGAACGCCGGAACATAAACTAACATGATCTTAGTTCGGTATTAAATATGAACTCTTCTCATTTTTATCGCTCAATAAACAAATGAACTGGATGGTTAAGATAAGAGAAACCAGGAACGTAAAAATCCAGCAGTCGTTGACGTTCCCGTCCCAGCTGCTAAAGCATTAACCTTGCATGCCAGGTGCTTGTCAGTTGTGGATTCTTCTTTTTCTTTCTTTCATTAAAAATGTATCAACCTTGTTCGTTGATGTAGTAAAGTCCGGCTCACGTAATCTATCATGTATTGACCAGCGGATTACTGTCTTACTGTAGAACTCACATGTCACTGAGTGAATTGAGAAGGTCAATTGAAAGCACGCACAGGAGTCAAGGAAAAGATGTAAGCAAATCGGTTTGAGTTTCTATCAGTTGCTATCAGTTGCTGTCAGTTGCTATCAGTTGCTATTAGCTGCTATCAGTTGCTATTTTCATAGATTTTAATGTATGCGCTTTCTGGCTGTTTATTATTTTTCCTGTTTTGAGGTGTGGGACAGATCGGAAAGGCGACGAACAAACTCTTTAATTTTGCTAACATGGTTCATTAATTTAACGAACTAGGGAAGTCCTCGACATATAGAAAATTGAGAAGATCGTTTGCCATTCGTATCAAGGTGGGGAGTTTTCATTTTCTCGCACAGTCTTTTTGTGAGCAGTACTTCCAGAACAATAACTGCGAGCAGCACTTACTTCCCAAATCTAAGCTAGGTCAAAACAACTACAAGTTTTCTGTCATGAGTGATAAGCTCTATCTTAGTTTTGTTTTCATTTCTCCTGATTTTAAGGGCCTTCATTACAAAGGGGGCCCCTCTTTATGAGAGTGCACTCATTATTAAACACGACTATTTTTCATTGTTAACTCGTTGTTCGATGTTCCACAATTGTATAGAGCGATGCAGCCCCACCTCCTCCGTTACCTGCTGACTACGAGAGACAAGACAGGGAACCTGCGCCTCTTCCAGGTACTTCATATAAGTCGCTATGTAGTATATCAAGCAGGAGATCGATTTTTGACTGATATGGGATATGGATATATTAATAATAATAATAATAATAATAATAATAATAATAGACGATAAGTTGTAAGAGTTTGGTGTTTACGGAGATGCTTGATCACAACGTCGAGGTTAAACAGCAGTTCTGTCCTCGACAACAAGTAAATCAAATCTAAATGACAACTGATGTCAAGTGATGGCAGGTTTTGGTAAACTGTAGCAAAGGAGAGTGGGAGTGAATGAACGAAATTCGCCCGACGATACGCTCAATGCAGCTTTGTTGTATGAAATACAAACTTACAATTGCGTAAAGATGAGGCCAGCAGAAAAACAGTTTTGAGTCTTGAAAACATTAATAAACATCGGGGAGGGGAGGGTGAAAGTATTTGGCCACAGTAGATGTTTTAAAATGAATAAACAAACGACAATATGATAGTTATACATCCATCTTAATTTCCCACGACCAGCTCCCAGTAAGGAAATGGGCTCACACGGAGAAAGAGAAAAAATCTCTTATTTGGGGTAATTGTACAGCACTGTAACTATAACCATAAACTACTATATCTGTTTATCCACCAGTGCTGAGCGGCCTAGCCTTAACGGTTGCTCCCTCTCTTGATGAAATTAAAGTTTTTTAAAACTATTTTCTTAGAGTTTAATTTTGAGTTAGCTCTCATCTGAAGTGGTGGCAAAACATTCCACGCTTTGATTCCATTACAACGGAGCAAGATCTCGTACTTTTGTTTTGGCGTCCAAACAGTCTTTGAATTTGAACGGTGCTGAAATTTGGGTGCAAGTTGATTCAAAGCCACCGTATTTACTCGTTTGCGCGCCGTGGCGTTCTTTAAATTTTCAGAACTTCTGATGCGGCGCTCAATCGGGGGCGCCGCTCTTTAAAAAGTCTTTCATTTGTGAAGTATAAGAAAAACTTTAACCGGCAATAAAATGAACCAGTTTTAAATGTCTTTGTCACTAAACGCCAAGTATTGACTTATTGGTTGATGTACACCGAGCTGCTTCTACAAATGTTGAATAAGAAGAATCCATTAATTTGAGCACGAAATGAGTTTACAATAACAATACATGATCCTGTATTTTGAGCTGCCAACCGAATTCAATGATTTATAAGCAAATGAAACAAGCAAAGAACGCAAAGAAAGTATTTGTTACAGAGTGTCTACCCTACGAGGCAACTGGACCGGAATGGGAACGGCTTTCTTGGTTCAACAGGAAAACCTTGTGAGTGCCGATGGCGCGGACCTTGAGGGGATATCGGCTGCATGCCCCCCAGAAAATGTTTATGAAATATAAAAGCCATTAAACTCCATTTTCGGCAATCTCGGACCGCTAGTTATGTGAAATAGGTTTCAAAAAGTGATAGTTTTGAGGGTAGAAGCGGAATATTTCAAATCCGATATTCATTATTCAAACTAAATTTTCAAATATTCAAACTAAATTTCCAAATATTCAAACTAATTCAAAAGCGATATTCAGTATTGGATATTCCGCTTCTACCCCAGAATAGTTTTTTTGCCTTTTGCCTGCGCAGCACGGCGTTCTCTTCAGTCGAGAAGGGCAAAAGGAGCGGCAAAGTTGCGTGTACTGTCGCACTTTGTAATAACCGTCGCACTTTGTAATACGTGTCGCATTGTCGCACTTTGTAATAAAATAGCTGTCGCACTCTGTAATAAGGTATAGGTTACATGTACCTCCAAATACTAAGTGTTGGCGATTCAACTTCATCAGGACGTGACTAGCATCGAATAAGTGTTCAACCTCGGATAATCCATCTCCCCCATCATACACGATCCCGAATACTCGAATCCCTGAGTCCCCTTGAGACGGCGAAGCTGAACAGAACGTCTGGCTATCTTACCTTTGACAAATAAAACGTTATCAGCATGTGAAATGTTTTGATAATTAATTATATTATTGTCACACCCCTTCAAATGCTTATAATGCACGTGTTATGATACCAGTCGGGAACTGCAAGTTAATTCACACATTTATTTTGAAGTTCTTGCGTCAGTCGTCATGACTGCAACTCGGAAAATTCACCTGATTGTTTGTTTCATGTTTTGACAAATATTATGCTGAGTTTAACAAAACTATCCTCTTTCTCTGCTTGTTTTCTTGTGGGAGCTGTGTACCCAAAAATCACACTCGACTGAAGTTGGGATTTTCAAGCAAAATCCGGACGGCTGGACATTCTGGGTGTAACAACACTGCGTTTCAATTCTTTTTAACTAAAATGAACGCCTGTTTCTTGGAATCTTTGATTCTTACCAGGATCGTATTCTCAATTATGTTCTTAAAGTTAACATTTTAAATGTTCATATTTTTCAGTCATCGCGACATCAGGTTCAGTGTCAGTATTTCCATATAAAGTGCACATCAGTAACTAATAGACTCGAACTGGTTTAACAAATTATACCAATAACTGCAGACACAATAGATTCCCAAGAGTAGCCTGGGACGAGTGCAATGATTGGTCAACGTTCAGCTGAAGCAAGCGGGAAACACGACTTTGCTTTATTGCTACAACCAGTGCATGTTTGACAATCAATGGCTTT
The DNA here is from genome assembly GCA_025434805.1 of Antipathozoanthus remengesaui. NCBI lineage: Eukaryota > Metazoa > Cnidaria > Anthozoa > Zoantharia > Parazoanthidae > Antipathozoanthus > Antipathozoanthus remengesaui. Next base: position 7,904 of record JANSTR010159739.1, read on the forward strand.
TGGAGCAGTATTCTTAGCTGTTAAGTATACCACATATTTGGCATCTGGAGTTATTTATTGTTTGTGGAACTGCGGTTGAACTTCTTAGCCCAAGATTGGCCATTGATTTATTGACAACAAGGCACATGATCATGAAACGGGTTTGGATTTTACGTTTTACATTCGGACGTCATTTCTATTTGTCTGTCACAGCTGTGAAGTTATACTACTGTTGGACGTTGTGGTATATATGCATAAACAACGTTTGTCATCTTCTCATCTACCGCTGGGTATTTTCATTCTATAGTATATACAGTGAACCATGTTACGATCGGAAGATAGCTGATATGGATGCGAGTACTTTGGTCTTATTCACTGATTTCACTGTACTGTCGTGTCGGCGTTCAACTTCAAGTTTAGCAAATGTTCAGAAAACATCTCTGCGCCCAATTTCTGAATTTGCACTCTTGTGGCCATTTTCCAAGCACTTCGAGGTTCCATTTCGTATTTACAGATACAGTATCGTCAGAACTAGTCAGTTCGATGTTGCTGGAGTTAAATTGGACTAACTTCTGATTCGATTGAAATCTCACATGTTTGCTTTGAATTGGTTGTCATACATGTACGATCTGGCGACTGTTTGGACAAGTGAGTGCCATCTGTTATACTTATAGTCTCGTGATATCTCGTTAGTTCATTGTATGACTTACAACCTCTGTCTTGAGGAAAAAGTTGTACGATCATATAGTTTAGAAACACTGAGCACTGTATATAGTGATTAGTGGCTCTGTTGTGGCAACATTAGTACATGTAGTGTCAGTACGGATTAAGGTCTTGGCATTTTCAGTAAATTTTGTGTGTAATTGTTTAATCAAAGTGTCATTCAGCTGCAACATTAATTGCATGCAGCATGATTTCCAGGCCCGCCATTTTGTATGTTGACAAGCAACCACAACAACAGAGTTTCGTATCCAAGTTGACAAGTGATTGGCTGAGCCTGGACATATATACATGTTATTACGTTGCAAGCAAATAAATAAATAAATAAATTTCAGTGTTTAGACAGGCGTGTCCAGTTCAGCTACGGCTGGTTTAAATGGAGGCCTGTATAAACTTCTCAGATGTTGGCATAATTAAAGTTGCCAGGAGTGGACACATGAAGAAATTGTTCCATGCAATGTTCCACTGTTGCAGTAGTAAAATCCAGTTCCATTTCTGCAATATTGCATGCAACAGTTTAAAAGGGTGGCATGCAGACTATGCAATTTCCCAATGTGTGCATTGTTGCATTATGTATCAGGGATATTGATGACAGTTAAACCTTGATATGAAGATAAAGGTGCAACAACAATTGCACATGTAATAATTTTATTGTGTGTAATTGTTTCAAATTATCTGCAATGTGTCACCCAGCTACAACATTGTGTGCAGCATGTGAAACAGTACCACAGTATAGTATGTAGTACATTTACCTTGATTTCAGAATTAGTGGAAAGACTAGATAGAGCTGTTGTTGTTCCACTTAATATATATGTATACGTTGATATTGACTGCATAATATTGTTCGAAAGGTCAAATAAGAATATTCCAGGTTTTTATTTGCTCGTGCTTTTTTAATTTTAAAATGTAAAACAATTGATTTTGTTGTGCAGAAACTCTTACATGATATAAGTTGTATGATGTTGATATTGACAGTAAAGAGAGTCAAGTGGATTTTTGAAACTGTTGTTTGCATTTCTTGTAACTGCTGTGCAACCACCTTAGCATTGGTAATGTTTTGAATTCTACAATAATCATATCTTGATTTCTTTTCCACAGTATTTCCCAGGAAACCGGGATCAGAACAGCATTGTTTGTAACCCCATCAACCCTTCAATTGTAACTCGATATTGCCGTATTGAACCACGAGGCTGGCGTAGCCATATAGCAATGAGGCTGGAATTCTATGGCTGCTATACAGGTGCTGTACTCTAGCACTTCAAATTTTAATGTTGTAAAGCTTGCTACACCATACAAGTTTTTTTGCAGGCCTTTCTAAATAACTATACATGTAGCTACAAGACCTAGAGTGTGTATGACTGTTTGAGTACATACCGTAAATGACAGAATTAGTGCAGCTGCCCGATTAACCCTATCCAGACTGGGCTTTTTTGACGTCTTATAGTTTGGGGGGGGGGCGAAGGGCCCCTCATCATAATTTCTTTATTATTGGCCTGACTGTAAAGAAACTAGGCAGAAATAATATATTGGT
>JANSTR010159750.1:0-10133 GCA_025434805.1 Antipathozoanthus remengesaui
AGTAGTAGTAGTAGTAGTAGTAGTAGTAGTAGTAGTAGTAGTAGTAGTAGTAGTAGTAGTAGTAGTAGTAGCAGTAGCAGTAGCAGTAGTAGTTCTAATTTTTTACAGTTTCTCCATTTACGGTTTTGCAGCCTGCTTGCTGTTTAAGTCTGAGTAGAGCTGTGTCCGCGAGTTCTGCACGGTATCTGGTTAAGATCAGTGTTGTCTAAGGAAAGCAACAAATCTTCCCATTGACCTCTCCTTGACCAATTTTTTAAGTTGCACTTTATTGAAGTGTGTCTCATGACGACATCATGCAAAAATATTTAGATTAATACTAGAAAGGTAACTATTTCTTGGTATTGCAGTGTCCTATATAACTGACCAGGTATAATATTGCGCTTGTCTTCTTCAAGAAAGAAGATAACAATTGAGGGACGAGTCCTTAAATATTGCTTCAATCGCGTCCTCTCTGATGCGTGTTTTAGTCCAGACCAAAACAACTCATCAAAATAAAGTCAATGGACTTGAGCTGTTCTGATCCTTCTTATCTGCTTATCTCAAGGGGAGTTTGGAGCTCCAAAGTGCCTTTTTGTAAAAGATTTGCCGGATTAGCTTCTAATTAGTAATTACAAAATAGAAAAAGGCATTGAAGTAAAATGCAAGCCCCTAGACGGATGAAGAAGAGGCTAAAATTCTCTCCTGAGTTAAACTGAGATTTGGGGGTCGTAATTACAAAAATAGAACGTTATTAGCCAATAGTTGAAGGTAAACTTGATTGCCCTCATAATCTTGAACATGGAAAGTTTAAACTAGGAAAATAAAATTCAAGTATTGTTACGCAAGCGTTACGCGCGGCGTAAGCGTGAAATAGGACGAGCTGTGACCAAATTTGGCTCGTTCTTGATAGAGATGGCAAGATTTCAAAAATTTTACCGGAACAACAAGTCTGTGCTATATACAATTCGAGAGGTGTAAGTGTTGAATTTCACTTTTTGATTGAGTGGAATCATAAAAGAGTAGCAGCTAATAGAAAGAAAATCTATCTTATTAATCACAATTCAGAAACATCGATCTCAATGACTGATGCTGAGATCTTACAAGTTTGAACCACATACATTATTGGCATGACAGATAAACCCACAATAGCTATTAAGTATGAATATAAAATTTCGATCCTTCAAGGAATATTCTTAGCATTATTACTTAATATATCCATGCAAAAACTGCCAGCCAGTTTATCATCACATATCTTCCCCTTACATTATCCACACATAATATGTTGTTTGGTTATGAGAATAAAGCCATTGGTCATAGACAGCAAACTATCTATGATGAAAAGCAAAATTCTCCCGACCTGTTTATAAGGAAGCTATGGGGTCAGTTTAGGAGAATTTGGCAACACACCAATTGTTGTGTTCAGGGCTGAAAGGGTTAATTAATATGTCACTGGATCTATTTGGAAGCCACATGACTCACAGTTTTGCACATAATCCTCATAATTTTATCAAGAACATTTCTGGAAGAAGTGCAGATCTACAGAAACTGCACTCACAATTGTTTCATTCATGCCTTGGTTATGTACATCACTCAGGGCTCGAAATTGCAAACGATATGGTCGCATTTGCGACTAAATTGTTTCCCTTTGCAACTAAACTTTCTTTAACAGTCGCTACTTTGCGACTAGTTTTCGCTTAAATTAATACAGAAATAAAATTAAATAATAAAATGAGTTTTGTGACATACTTGTGGACATTTAAAAATATATGGGCAGAATCCTGCTCAATTTTGATGCAACTTTATGTAACACGATTTGCTCGGTGAGACGCCATTACAGCGGTTTCTTTATAAACATGCATCGCGGGCGTGCAGAATTTGTTGCAAAACCGCTGGATTGCTCAATATGATTTTTAATTTACAAAAAATTGCGACTAAAATTTTCGAACTTGCGACTAAATTTTTGGAACTAGTCACAAAATTGCAACTTTAGTTAGTTTTTTTTAAATTTCAAGCCCTGTCACTAAGTGCTTATTGTTTCTATGTAAACACTTATGTATTCAAGTTTCAGTTATCATGATCTGAACTTGAGTAAAGCACGTTCCTAGCAAGACACTCTCAAAACAGGAAGGATGTTACAATACATCACTAAGTGCTTAACACTTATGTATAGAGTTTCAGTTATTATGATCAGAGCTTGAATAAAGCACATTCCTAGCTAGAATTTACTTATTGAAACAGGTAATGTCAGTTCTGTTTGCCCAACCCATTTTTAGTTGCTGACAGTGTGCTTCTTTCTCGGGTTGGGTGGAGTTTTTCATTCAAAAAGATCAAACATCTTTATTTTATAGTATATTTTAGAAAACCTGCACCATGGCATCTTGATCAAGTTTCCAGTCATTTTAATATAAAGTGTCCAAGTCTGGGTTAAAGCAGAATACAATAGGTTTAGTAAATATACATGATTAAACAACCGTCAGGTTAAATGCAACTTTTGAATTTCTGCAGGCCTAGAGTGACAACGCTCCTTCTCTTTGATTTGTGCTGGCTGTCACTAATGTGCACTTGTCAGCCATTCCTGATTTACAAAGTAGACAAACAAGACTATTCATTTTGTAAAATAAAGATAAAATCCACAACCCATTCTGATAAATGCTATAAGACTGTAGCTTGTATAAAAGTACTGTATGGTCTAACTCACAGTAAATGGACTGCGTCAGAGTGTAGCTAAAAAGTATAAAATCAATTTGGTGCTCAATGCTTGGATCATCAGCTTGCTTACAACCTTACAGCATGGAAAATTGTTTGCCAACCCTTGGTTGATTTGATTATGCTTTGGTATGGTCTAAGTATGAACAAAACCTCAATGTATCTAAGGGGAACTTGAGTTACTAGTTCTTTGTGTTCTCAAAACGACTCCTTACTAATAGCAGTTCATGTTACTGTAACAAAACACCCCCCCCCCCCTCCATGGAGCATACTACCAAAACATAATTATTCCTTACCACTTTTGAAGGCACATACACATATGGTACAGAGATATCTTCACACATGACTGGTACATGAGCAATAACATCGACGGGGGAAATATCACCAGCAATAACCACAAACCTAAAAAAAATCATCATATAAACATTGTACAATGTTCTCACTGAGCCAGTTTACATGGAAACTTTATATACAAAACATATGCTGCAGTTTATATATGGAACACTAGGAACAGAATCAGAAACTAGTTTACTGTTGATGATGATAGTCAAGACACAGAAACTAGTTCACTGTATAGTAGATGATAGTCAAGACAAAAACTACTGTAGTTCAATGCAGATGATGATGGTTAATTTACACTGTAGATGCAGGGCTTGTGGTGGCAGTGTAGCACTTTGTGATGCCCTTCGCTTTTGCTGTGATGCCCAACAAAATTGTCAAATTTCACGACAATATTTTGCCTTTCCATTCTGTTTGACTGCCATAGTGCACTTTTTGTTTGGAGAGTGGATATTGATATACTAATTTTGTGAATCTGTAATGGGAAAATAAGTAAAGTTTTGAAGCATGGCACGAAATGTGCCATTCATTCAACACAGGTCACCGTTTTGTACATATATTATAATTATTTTTTTGGAGCTGGCCTGGGCACTACTTTTGTCTTAAAACTGTTGTACATAGAGTCAAGTGGGTGTAGCTCCCATGGAGCATGTACCCAGTGGTTTCCTTCAATTTTCTTTCCTTCATTGTTTAAAAATACCTCGAGAAGAGAGGTGAAATGGTAAAAGAAGAACAGCTACAAAGTCAACCTGCCAAGTGTTTCAGTTCAGTGATGATGGAGCAGAGGGCTTGTGTTGTCTTACAGTTATTGGTTGCGGCTGATAATTAGGTCTGAATTATGAAAGTTTTTCTGTATTTTCTTCTTGAAAATGTTCTTAAACATTCAAAGGTTCTGTGTTTATGCTTCCATGACTTGAGAATGTTTACTGTTACAATAGCCGACCTTTGTCTTAAACACAGTATATTGTCAGTAAGAGCTGAATGCTCAAGGTTGCTTATCGACATAATAAATAAACATATACAGAAAATCTCAATCCAGATAATCCCTTACTCTAAATGTTCGTAATTTATGCTTTTGCCTTACTGCCCTCTGGAAAAAATACAATTATACTGCCTTGGTGCCCCCTTGATAATTTGAAAATTGCAGTGGTGCCCTGCTATATTACAAGAAATTTAAAGGCAAAAACTGTTGTGCCCTTGAAGGAAGCCAATTCAAGGCTTGTAGAAGATATAGTCAACACGCACAAACTAGTTCACTGTATAGCATACTGTATGCTGACAGTCAAAACATTATTTGATTGAAACAAGCAAAGGTAGTGGAATATACTGTGGTTGTTGTTTTATATGCACTGGCAAACTTTAAACCTCAAGATATTTATAAGATTTTACGTTACAAAACATCGACTGTGACACAGTCATCTCTACTCACCCAGTCTCTCCTTTTCTTAGGGCTTTCACAACTTCCTTAACTCCTCTTCTCAAGCTCTTGACTTTTGAAGCTGTAGAAATTTTAGCACAAAAACCTGTTGAAGTCTGGTATTCAAGTGGTGTCAGTGGTGCCTAAGGCACATGTAACTGCATGAGATAGTACCAAGTATGGGGAAGTTTGAAATGGCCCCCATCTCAGTTTAGGTCGGGATCGTTGACCTATATTTGGATTGCCTCCCTTATGCCTCTTTCATACCACTCATCAGGGATTCTGATATTCTGCAATGTTGTGATTTCGCATAATTGACCTCAAATTGCAACTTTTCACATAATTTCTACAACATTACTTAATTTGTGAAAACTAAAACTAAAAAGAAAATACTCAAATTTACTTCAGCTCTGTGACAATTTAAATAATGTTTCAATGATTTCCTTTAAATAAGAAGTCTAAACTTCAGTAAAAGCTCGATGTTCAATCAAACCAACCAGGCGTCATAGTTTAACATATTGGGGGCCTGATACTAGTTTTCAATAAAAGACAATTGTTCATTTGTACAAAAATAAACAATCCTTCTACTGTAAATAAACCAATGACAATAGTTGATAAATGAAAAAACAGGTTGACTGTCGCAGTCAAGATGGAGTCTTGGAGATGTATTCAGCATTTAAGATGTAGTTACTTTTACTGAACTTGCAGCAAACATTGTTGTTAAAACACCGAGTGCTTCTTGCAGCACTCCAGCAGATAAAAGATTGCATCTTCCTATGAATATAACTGCGAAACATAGGTTAAGGAATTATCTGATGAGCCCTGTCCTCAATTACAGTACAAATCAGCCTATTCAACAGCTAAATATTCCACTAACTTGCCACCTACACTATTTCACAGCCTTCCAAGTCTACTGTATTTGCCTTTAAATATATCATCATTCACTGAGTGTTGAAGTCACAGTTAGACTGGATTTTCTTGTTTTTTTCCTCCTATTTACTTCTCCCAGAGATTATAATAATTAATGGTTGAACCATTGATTATTGGGTCATTTCACTGTGTCGCACTTTCTTCATTTTCATACCAACTGTTCTTATTTCATTCAACTCTATTTCATACAGCTTTTTGGACTTTCGCCTTCCTTTGCAGTCAGTACTTGTTTGTTCAGGTCGTGTGTATGATCACTGTATTATTAAAGTCTATGATAAGACTTCTCTGTTGGAATAAACCAAGTCTTTTGGCATTAAATATCATTTGGAATCATCTGACAGCATTGTCATTGACATTCAGTTATAACTAAATCACCTTTCTTTACGGTCTTGTAAAGTCTCTTTGTAAGTTTTCGAGAGGCCAAAGGCTTGGAAATGACGCTAATTCTCTCTATGAGTTCGTCATAATCCGGGCGAACCTCTTCTTCCTTTGCTTCTCCTTTCGACTCGACGTTCTTTTCTTTCTTCACCTTGATCTCGTCTCCATTTTCTTTCTCCTTGTGTTTCGCCATCTTGGAATATTCCAATGCACGTGGGACGCCAGAGGGTGCCTTCTATAAAAGGCCTTTCTCGCTTATCAAAATAATGATCCAAAAGAAACTCTTTTCCAGGCTCTTCGTGTTTTGATCGAACTTTAACTGGACGCATAAAATGCGTGACCTCGAGCTTCGTTGCTCAAAGTTCAAGCATAGATTTAGTTGTGAAAACTGTGAAAATATTCTCCGTGTGGGTTAAGATGCACTGTGCTATTCATCTTGGAAAGGTTGTTTTTTTGTAAATAGTGTCGTTGAAAAAAGAAATAAATATATTTTTACAGTATTTTAATTTATGTCAACTTCATAATTCTGATTTGGATGATGCCCTCCCAACTTCGTATCGAAGACTAAGCTTAGTGTTCACCAGAGTTTGTTCGCCATTGAGCGGCCCGAGCAATCGTAAATAAGCGCCATCAATCGAGTCACAACTTCATTTGTCCTACCAGGAGTATCCACATGTATTTTGAAATATACTCTAATCTTGGTTTTATGTTTGCTAAAAAGTCAAAATCATCTCGTCCTTTCCAGTTCCACGCATCGAAACTATAATTTCGGCCTCACAAACTTTGTATCTCCGTAGCGAAGGCGAATCTCGAACACATCGACAAAATTCACAAACTTATCAGCTTTGTTCGCCCTGCAAAACCGTTAAAGTATCTTCACGCTAACATTTTACGTCTTTGTTGGAGATATCGGGAATAGAAGAAAATACATGGCGGCCATTTGATCCCCGTCAGGAGGTTTAGGACTATAGATCATAGATCCTGCACGTCGATTCGCTGATTTCTGACGAGCTATACAATATAAACTGCGTGCTGATTGGCTAGTTTGAAAATCTGCGTTTTGCGTCTAATAGCAGACGACGAAAAAGAAAAAGCTGGAAACTAACCTCGAGCATTCCTTGCAGGAATCTCAAGGAATAGAAACAATGCACTAGTTTCGAATCAAACCCCAACCTCACTTAACTGCCGATTCATCATGAAAAAGTTGAGCTTCTCAATGTTTATAACGCACTTCACCGTTTGCGATAATGTCCCAACCCCCACCTCCCCAGTCTAAAACTTGCTACGCTATCCTTGAGGAACAGAGAAAGCGAAAAGGATGAGCGAATGAGAAGTTGGAGAAGCTTTATGATCATTCAGACTCACAGCATGCTCAGTTCCGCCTGACGGCGCACCAATTCATTCTTCTTGTTCACGAGGATAAACCACTCCTGAAGAAGTCTTTCTTCTTCATCCTCACATCCTGTTGACACAGCAAATGAGACGTCAAAACTTTCTATCCATGTTTAACATATCCAAGGTTACCGCTCGTTCCCCACACATTGTTTTTGTACATTTATGAGTGACCTATATTACAGGTTGTTTTATACTGGGGAAAAACTTTGGGTTCTACATTTGTCCAGTTCTTATGGCGACCATGTCGATATCCCCAAGCAAAAGAAGCTAAATGCACTGCTATTATTCAGGGACACCAATATGGTGCTGTGACGTCACGTTTAAACGACCATATAGCAGAGTGTCCAACCGTCCTGATTTAGGCGGATTTGCCTAGTCTCATACCGAGCGGAAGTCTGGCACTGTCCGCAAACGTCCGCTACTGCCAGTCTCTTGTAGATGGGGAAATTGCTAATGTTATGTTGCGCGAGAACTGGCACTAGCGAACATTTGCGAACAGTGCCAGTCTCCCGCTCGGTATGAAATTTGGTAATTTTGCATGAGAATCCCGAATCCCGAATCCCGACTCGACCTCGAGGAAGCCGATGATTTTCATTGCAAACTTGCCCAACCATTTATGTCTTGACGCTGTGAGGCAATAACGGTCAAATCCTATTCACAGTGGACCATGTGTAAACTCGAGGAGAGTAAATGAACGGAAAATAAAACTACACTATTTTTGGTCCTTCGTATTTGAAGTAAGGAGGCTAAGTAAATGATTTTTAAAAACAACTATACACTGCGTCGGTGGGTAGGTAAAACGTATAATGTATAACATTCATTTGCCTAGAGTTCGCACAGAATCAGCCAAAAACTCTTTTTCTTACCATGGTGGAGTAATTCTTAGCATTTTTTTTTGCCTTTTGTATGTTTTAAACTGTTTGTAATTTTATCTCGATAGCTTTTATTCATATATTTGTAAACATATGTTTTAGGACACCAGTTGATAGCAGTTCTTTTGCAACTGAATGGTTTACCCTGTTTAAATAAAGGTTACTATACTATACTATAATAAAATCAACCGAGGCAGGCTTCCCACTCAAAATGAGGAATGAAATTTAATGACTTTTCCATGACCTCATTCCATTTTCCATGAACAAAAAATACGAATAAATGTGTGCGACGTGTGTGTGTCATTTCTATTTTCTCAACACACTTTCGCAGAGATAAAGGCCCAGAAAATATAAAATTCCATGACTTTTCAGTAACCCCAGCAATTTCCCCTAAATTCCACGACTTTTCCAGGCCTGCAAAATGCATTTTCAAATTGCATAACTTTTCATGACCGTGGGAACCCTGCGAGGGTTGACGAAAACAATTATCCGCGTTGTAAAGAAGGAAGAAAGCTGACGTTTCGAGCTCAAGGTGATGATGCTCCGACGAAGGGTTTGCGCTCGAAACGTCAGCTTTCTTCCAACTTGACGGCGCGGATAATTGTTTTCGTCAACCCTCGGTTGATTTTGTTGTAAAGTAAGGAGTGTCGTGTATTGGACCGAGTGCTGCAAATGCCTTTTAGTTCTGAAGGCTTCCAGATTTAAATAACTCTCAGATCCTCTCGATTTTGCCAGTGTCACTTACTCGGAAAGTTCTCCCTTTAAAATTGTCCCGATTTTATCTAGTCTGTAGGCTGGGCACTTTGATATAGGCACACGGGTTTATTGTGGTTGTACACACCGACACTTCTTGTAACGAAAACAACCGAATGGTTAATTGTCCCTCACTTGTGCTAAAAACTCAATTCTCAATTCGCACGTCAACTTATTAATACAAGACCTAATCGTGGTTTATTTAATAGGTAATAGGTTTAACCTTGTATTGGCAGCCTGAACTTAATGTATAAATATTTCTTAACCTTTATTCTTCATGACACTTCGTAGCTCGCTCTCCAGTTTGCTTGCTACTTTGTCCAATGCACGCTGCTCTTCCTCCAAGTTCAAAATCTCCTGTTTTACGTATTCTGTGGTGTCCTGGAACTCCTGTGAGAGGGATGTAGACAATCCAGCATACTTAAAAAGATGACGGCTGTAAATCTGACCGCAATGCCTAGCGAACGTAACTCAGTGAATAGCTGAATGCAGAAGGCCATTGTTTGGGAAACGTGCCCATGCATTAACACCATCGTGTATGCTGCTAGGTTTGAAGATTTTAGATCAGTTTTGGACGTTTTTATGAGCGTTTTCGTGTTTTTCGTGCACTAGGAGTTATGGTAAATGTACCAGTCGCCATCTTTTTGTCACGGTCAATTGAGAACGGAGTCTACTCACCAAATACCATATTCAGCAACAGGTCAAAGAAAGTGATTCGCTAAAAGATTTGCGTGCTGATTCGTGCTCTTACCTCGACCCACTCCCCTGAACCCATGATGCCAAATTCTTCGGCTCCCCAGCTCGCAAACATAATCGATCTTCTCGGTCTCCAGACTTATTGGAAAGAAAGAAATGGATCATATCATGTCTTTACACCTTAAGCTTTCACTTGCACAGTTTATGCTACTCAGAATTTATTGATCTTGAGCTAGTCCTACAGAACCACATTCTTTCGTAGAATTTCATAAAGCAAAGCTTAATTTATACTTCATGATCATATCCTGAAAATACTAAAAAAACTTACAACAGATTTTAAAATTAGACTTATTGATCACAAGATTGGCATTGAAAGTTTCCTGCATGTGGTTTCAAATTTCATTCAGACACGGTGAGAGCCTTATGTTTAATTTTTTTCACACTGAGAGTATATCACATACCAGAAACGTGACTCGTGTGGTCTCCGATAATTTAAGAATTACCCAGTATCATTAAATTAGAGATGATAGATTGTTATATCAACAAAATTGATATTTCTATGTGCCGTTTCTGGGAGGCATGCACTGCATGCACTGGGTCCACGTAAGACCTCATGTTGTGTGTGTATTAAAGATGGCAGAATAAAGCCACAATTATTCTGATCTATT
>JANSTR010159761.1:0-10133 GCA_025434805.1 Antipathozoanthus remengesaui
TTGAGATTTTTTTTTTTTTTTATTTTTATATTTTTTTTTATGTATGTGTTTTTTTTTTTTTGTGTTTTTTTTTTTTTTTTGTCTCTCTCTCTCTCTCTCTCTCTCTCTCTCTCTCTCTCTCTCTCTCTCTCTCTCTCTCTCTCTCTATAGTTTCTTTTTTAGAAACTTCTATATTATTGTATCATTTATAGTAATAACAGTAAAACTTGAAAATAGGAGTATGAGAAAACTAACCATATATTAAAACCTGCCTTTTGTGTCATCAAGTCATCGATGATTTTATCAGAAAAGGGGGACAGGACTTTGTTAACTTGAAACGAAATGATTCGATCTATTTTCTGATAGCAACCTTTCATTATAAGTTCTGCAGATCAAGCTTTATTGAATATACCTATCCCACGACGTAAATAAAACAGGGTACACGTTTTCTGCTTTTTGTTCAGAAATATACATGGAATGTATTCGATAAGATAAAACCTGACACTTGCACAATGCCTAAATTGGATAAAAGTATAGTTATAGATAAGGAAAATGAAAGATAAAATCTGTTCTACTTCGATGGCTTCCAAAGGTACAACAACAGGCATGTTAGATAGATGTGAAATGTGACTTTACCCATGATGGCACCTCCGTCTAGCATATATTGCCAAATTTAAACAGAAATGAAATAATCCAAAACACATTTGTTTATTGAAATATATTATATGTTGAGTAACGCAACGGAAAGAATTTACAATTCTGAATACTTTATATGTGTTTTGATCCAATCGTGACGTGACAACTCGCCTGTTTGTAGGATTTTGTCAATTACTGATTTCAATCTCTTACTTGAATAACAAACAACTGCTGTTAATAGAAGGTAATGTTATTCTAATGCATATCACCAGTTGGAAGCCGTACCAGTTTTAAATTCTATACAGGTAACTAATTGAGTGGTTAGGGGGCGTCGACTAATCAAAAAAAAATTTTTAACGTCCAATGGACGTTAAGATCCAACCCCCTCCCCCCTTAACGTCCACTCCATACATTTGTTGTAAAGTCAAATACAAACGAATAAATTGTGAAAATTATATACAGATATACCCAGATTTGGTGCCCAAGTGTTAGTCCACGCACAAACGTAGACACTGATTACTATTTCTGAAAACTATTATATAAACTGCTGTATTGTCGAAACACTAAATGAAATATATGTATAAAGTACTACTTCAATTATGCTTTTATATTGGATAACATTGAAACATGTCAAGACAAGTCACATTACAACACAAGCAAATTTCGCATGCTTCTTGAAAACAAAGACGTGTTCTCTTATAATTGTTACTACACAAAGTACCAGTCACGCTGACCGGCTTTGACAACGTGTGAACTGGAAAAGTTGGAGTGAAAACATGGAATGAAAATGTCGAAGCAGAAAACATTATTTGGGACGCTTTTAGCGGAGCAGAAACGTCCGAGATATTATATCTATAACAACCTGTCAAACAGATATGAAAAGTTCGTAGAGAGGTATTTTAGAAGGCAGAGGTTTAGCGAAAAGCAGCAACAAGGAGAATGTTTGAGTTATCTGAGGCATACCAGCTTTTGACAATGGCTTCAGTGAGATGCCGAAACGTCGTTCTATCATAAATAAATGTATCAATTTTTATTGGCATAATTCAGTGTGAGTATTGTTGTTATTTTTATATTATTAAAAGGTAACTGTTAAAAAAATTCGATCTTAACGTCCACACCTAGACCCCCTCCCCCCCTTAACGTCCATTGGACGTTAAAATTTTTTTTTGATTTGTCGACGCTCCCTTATAGAAAATGCTCAAGTAACAACTAATTGTTAATTCTTGTCTCAATGAGAAAATAAAACCATACACTAATAAGTCAGTCCTTCTTAGCACAAATGTCAAAAAATAATATTGATGAGATTATTTTCTTTTTTTATCCTGTCTCCTACGCTTATGCTTCTTTGAGTTTTCCTCCATTTATATCTCTTTCGACCTTCCTTTTCTCTTTTGCCTCTTCGTGGATGGTTATGTTTATTCCAGCAGCTTGTAGATAGCGTTGAGAATTTAAATGTACTGTTGCTTACGTTGTTCCAGCAAGTCCATTGTTTCCTTAAGAGATTTTATTGATTCTGCGAGATCTCTCATTTGCGACTTTCTAATGTTCTCAGCAATGTACTTCCGTTTTGGTACTTTCTTCCCAGTGGCTGCTTCAGTGCCAAACACCTTTGACCTTGGAGCTTTCTTTTTGTACACTGTAGTTGAAACCATCATCATTGACTTTCTTTCTTGATGAATCAAAACGTTTTCCATTGTTGAATAAGAGTGAGGCATCTTCTCTACAGAGTTATGTAGATGCAGCATTAATTGCAGTCTGATACTTGCCCATGTTTTTGTATATCACTTAGAGACACTGATACAGTATGTGCTGCAGTTGCGGATGGATGTTCCTACAGACAATAATTATAAAAGAATGGAATTATTTCATCCCAATAATTATGATCGCACTATAAGGTGACAGGTCTTGTGGTCTATTGATTTACTTTGCATACAACTTTGCACTGTTCTTATTTTTACACCTCACACTATGTTTAGACCCACAAAATAAATCTGCATCCACAGGAAAAAATTCCAAAAAAACATGAATGGAAAAAATGCATGTGAATTTCCAAATTCCCAATATGAAATTCCATTATTGGGAAAACCGAATTCTTCCCAGTAATGGGATTTAGATGTTTTTTGGTAATAGAAATTAGAAATTAATCAAGCTGGGTTTTTATGTTGTCTCATCAATGTATCTTAAGTTTTTCCATTGTGGAAAATTGAGTCATTCCATCGTCGTATTTTGTTTCATTTACATGTATGGATAATCATGAAATTCCGATGTAAACTGTTGCAATCCACAAAGGAAATCTGCTGTTTTTCATTCTTTTGTTTTCACAATGTCCATCCTGGAAAATTAAGATATTCTGTTAATGTATATTAAATTTTCAATCACTGATAATAAGTAAATTACATTTTTGTTATTTCTTAAATTTGTACTATGGAAAATTAAACATTTCCATTATCACATTCTTCATTTTCCATTTTTGTATAATTGCAAAATGTCATGACAGTAGTTTAATATAATTATTTCCCACGATGGAAATATATTACTTTTCATCATTGGATTTCATGTTATGCATGATGAGAATCAAAGTTAACCTTAATGTATATTCTTATTTTGCCATCATGTCATTCATGTATTTATTATCATGGAAAACCAGGTAGTTCCATAATTGTAGTTTCACCTTTTCCATTTTGTGCAATTGCAAAATGTCATGAATGTAGTTTTAAACTTTCCTACAATAGAAACTACATGTACATTTCAACTTCAAGTATTGTGTTTCCACTATATATGGACATAGATTAACAAGAAGCTTCTGTAACTTATCCAGTTTATACTTCTCCAAATCACTCATGGCAGTTCCAATAGAAACAATTAACAAAGTATTAATTTTATTTTATTGTAACAAAACTTTTAACATAACTATATATGTATTTGTACAACACTGCATGTAACAGCAAGCTTTTTTAAACTGAAAAGCAAACTAGAACATTTTATTGATCTTTACAAACTTTTTCAATTCCTTTGATGCAATGTTTTCCTATTGAAGCTTATATCTCAAATATTTTGTACTCCAGTTCTTTCAGAGCAGTAACATTATTTCTAAAGACTGGGATGTCATTTCCTGGCCATCTTCTTACCACTGCTGAACGAACAGCTTTTTTCCTATGTAGAAAAAGAAAATATAATATATAGCTGTAAATGTAAGCGGGGAAGTTATATAAATTTTTGTAATCCATAAAATGCTTATTAAATATGTATAGCTTTTGCATACAACTGATTTGAAAACTTTCAAGGACTATTCAACAACAAAGAGTTGTTTCAACTCAAGGACGGCACCCCAGGCCCCCTCGTCTTCGATGTTGGATTTTGATTTATTTCGTGCATGGAGCTGGAGATATAAAATAAAGGTCTTTTCAAAACGACAACTTTTGAAGATTACTATATACGAACCATGTTTTAGATACGAAAACATATATATAGACGTTAAGGTGCACTTACTTAAAATTCTTTCGCGGAGTTTTCCCATTTGCTTAACATCATCTTTGTGGGTTTCACTTGTCTCCTCACACGTATTGGAGAAAACCATGACAGTTCGGACTTCGGATCTGCGCCATCTGCAAGTTCTTTTTCAACAAACTCTCGAAGTCGAAGTTGGTGATTAACAATTAGATCTTGAGGACGAATGGACTACGAGTCAATAGACCATGAGGCCGAATCTGGCGAATGGACTATGAATTCGTAGTTTGTGAGGCCGAGAGGTCTAATATGTTTTAGTAGAAAGTAAGAAACCTACAATGGTCTATCTACTAAAAAAATGTGAATAATTAGAACCATAGCTTGGTTTATCGGTGGCTGTCTCAAGTAGCGGTCAATGCAGGGCTCGAATTTAATTTATGGATTGATCACTAAGCCTTCGTGCTAGTAGACATATTTTTTGCTAACCAAATTATAAAGTTTGGTATCCAAGCTCACAAGACACAACTAAAAAATCTTGACAATCTTGAAATCTCAAATATTGAACATTTTGTCAATAACCACTAGAACAAATTAAAAAGTAGTCCAAATTTTTTCAGTGTCGCTTGACATTTGTCGCAAAGATTGAAGAACGTTTCCTGAACCTCTTTCCTGCTGCTCCCTCTGCTGTTTTGCGAAAACACGTGCTTCGTGTCTGCGATTACTTGCGTGTGCTTTTATGTTTCTAATGTGAAAAGATGGCTTCCGGTAAAAAAAGAACTGTTTTTATCTGCTAGAGAAGGAAATTTTCGGCAGGCGGTACAGAACATTTCCTGTTTAGTCTCGTCGAACTGAAGCCACGCAAATGTTTTCTTCCACTCCTGTTGACATGATCGGCCCTCTTTTTCCTCTTTTCTTCGTAACGCCTCCGGGAGCTCGAGTCTTCCATATCTTCTGTTGTCTTTGGTTCCTTTTCTTGACATTCTTCTTCACCACGGTTACTTTCAGCTGGAGCCTGCCTTTTTCTAATAAATCTGTCCAAAGAACTCTGCATAATTCAATGCAAAACTGCCAGTTAACCTCGCAAACAGTAATTTCGAAGCGAAGTATTGTAGTGTCCAGATCCCACATTCGACACAACCTTAGCGCTCAAAAGGTCTGAAAAGTTCGATTTGATCGCAAAGATGGCGAGAACAAATTGTTGAGACAGAAAACAATCTCATGCAAGAAAACTATACAAAAATCGTTTCTAAAACTTAACATTTACTTGTAAAAAGGTTATTTCCATAACATAATTTAAATATTTAAGAACATTTTTACTAACCATGTCGGGTTAGTTGGACACATGTTTATTAACCAAACGTTGAAAATTACTAACCGTTGGTTAACGGGTTACCGTTAATTTTGAGCCCTACAATGGCTCCCCGAATCATTTTTTCTTTTTTATTTGTTTCACCACGTACAGTCATTACACGTATTGAACACTATTTACAATAAATAATTTACGTGGCCAGGAAGCCCAAAAGAAACCAATAGAGCTTATGATATTTGGGCTCAGATATCAGATATGACTGTTTATTTTCATTTCAGCTTATAAGATCTTAATATCCTGGGGGTGAGAGTAGTCGCCAAATTCTGGCTAGGTGTGCGCGGCCAAATCCCTCAAACCTTGACCCTATTCCACAACAAATACGGTAATATACCCGAAGCATAATCGGTACCCTATATATAGGAGAGAACTTTTCGTGACAGCGAAAAAATTCTGCTAAAACGATACCCTCCAAACTAAACAGCGAAAATCCGCACCCTATTTGAGACCAAATCAGAGGACATGGTCGTGTTATGATAAATATAGCTTGATTCAGTATGCAACTCACTCGGATGCAGCGCTATCGGGATCCAAATTTTAGCATCACACTGGCCAACACTGACAAGGACTTGTAAAGGAATAGACTGGCAATGAAGTCGTAGTTACAATCTCTAATATAGTGACTGTCCAGTCAATTATTACACACGTGGTTTCTTCCTAGTTACCATTTGGTCACTGCTAAACAACGCTTCTGTGGAATGCCAAGTATTTTCGATGAAAGAAATCTTTACAAAACTTTTTCACATATATCTACTACAGTGACCGAGACGAGACTTCTACAATGTAAAGGAGTTAGACCAAGAAACTGTGGCTGAGTTTTCAGAGCAATATCCATGCATTTTGGAACCTTACAAGAAAAGAGCGATAAATTTATTATACATTTCCATAAAGTTAGGGTGTGACACAAAAGAATGGAAGCCTGTGCTGCACGTGACTCGCAACTCCTCGAAAGAGATTAAAAGTGTAAACTTTAATACGCAAATCCCATAAGGCTGATTTGTCTGACTACCTATTGTTCTATCAATAGCATTCATGTCGAAGCACATAGCAATCATTCCTTATAAATATAAACACATATCTTGATTTGCTATGGATAACTCAATCTTACACATTTTAGTCACAGTTAACCAATAATGTATCTATCTTGTTCAGTGACTCTAGTGTAAAAGAGATACAAAAAATAGTAAATGCGTGCATGATTCGTCTTAGACTCTTAAGTCAGAGACGCAAGTCTCGACTCATCCTGCTTTATCTTTAGCTAATAAAACATCCAATCAATAGTGCAAAAAAAGTTTTATACGACAACCATTATAGAAACACTTAGCTATAGGATGAGAGCTGACATCACCTAAACTTTAAGAACAACGGGAGTGAGCCTCTGTTGAAATTTACTGATTCTTTCAAAAATAATACGTGAAATGAACCGAGGATAGAAATAGGTGATGACCACTATTGAAATGAAAGTTATTCTTAGAGAAAATATTGAAACGGCATTAATTTAATGATTACAAGAGACGGCACTGTACTTATTTTCACTAGATTTTGAAATAATATTACTAGAAAGAAAGTCTTTCTTTGTTTGTAACCACTGAGCATTTTGTCTGTTCCTTTTAAAAAGTTTTATGGGCAACAGTTTTACCAGCAGCTGCTATAAAACGTTTTGACTATTCTTTTCCTTTTGTTTCAGTATTGAAATGAAAACCTAAAGAAATATTCTTTAATCCCAAATTGATAAGACAAAAATCAATTCTCTTTTACTCTAGAGTCTCCTTTCAACTAGCTTTTAACACGATTGGTAGAACACAGCGGGTGTATAGATGAAGAGAATAAGTGAGAGAGATTGTATGATAATTATTTAGAGATTGTGTAATAATTATTTGAGGTGAGATGATAATGACTAGTATAAATTGATTTTTATCCCCTCTGCTGTATTGCAGATTCGAATAGACTCTATAGTATATCTCTCTCTTTAATTAAAGTTCTTAGAACTTTCTCAAGTGTTTCCACATCAAGGCTATATTATTACATTGCAAGGCGTATAAGTTTCAAGTATAATTATAATTGTACAGAGGTCATGAGAATTAGATAATATCCTCCCAAAAGCAATTTTACTGGTTTCCTTTACCCCTCCCCAAGACTTACATTGGAATATGATTCATGTTACACCCCATGTCTCCCTCGATACCTATTTCACAATACTACATGCATTTTACTTCTGGTTACACTGTGCTGGACTGAGTTTGTTTTTCCTAGAAAGAGGAAAAATTGTCGGCGAAAGTGACTTAGTTTTTCTGGAGTTATCCTGGAATTGGATACCCGCACTTGATCTTAAATTATGCCGGGTTGACTTCTTAATTTCAATAAGATTTTTTAGATAATTAGGAGCGTGTCCATGAATACACTTGAAGGAAAACATTGTGATCTTGAAGTTAATTCTAAATCTGATCGGGAGCCAGTAAAGGTTAATCAATGACGGTGTAACATATTCATGTCTTGGGATTGATTATACTAGTCGAGCGGCCGCGTTTTGTACCCGTGGTATGACCATCTTCACGATTTTTTCTTTGAATAATAATCTCCTGTCATTATATAATCATCACTTTTTTCTCTTTTAGGGAGTTGAAGAGCGGAACTGAAAAAATCCTGCATGAAGCAAGACAGGAAATTGATTTTAACACTCTAATAACACACAGCCATGTTAGTTAGGCGTTCAGTTTCAAATGCATGTGTTTTGAAGGACAAAACCTAATTAACAAGGTATTCTTTCATTCCACAGAAAACATTTTCTTATTTAAAATCATGTATACAAGTATCTTCACAAATGTCTTTTCTTTAGACAGTAATCTCTTTTATCTTTCTATAATCATCACTTTTCTTTCTTTCAGGGAGATGAACAGCAGAAACAACCCTTCATGAAGCAAGTCGCCAAGTAAACAATAGTTATAGACAGGAGATTGATTATAACACTCTCATAGTACCAAATCATTTTTCGTTTCATTTCCAACCATACGAACCATGCGTTAGTTTCAAATGCATGTGTTTTGAAGGACAAAATTAAATCAATAAGATATTCTTTCATTCCACAGAAAACATTTTCTTATTTCAAATCATGTATATAAGTATCTTCACGAATATTTTGTATTAAATTTTTCTTGGATAATAATCTCCTATGTCTTTAGGTAATCATCACTTTTGTCTTGTTCAGGGAGTTGAAGAGCGGAAAAAAATCCTGCATGAAGCAAGACAGGAGATTGATTTGAGCACTCTAATAACTCACAGCCACATGAGTTGGCGTTAGTTTCAAATGCATTTGTTTTGAAGAACAAAAGCTAATCAATGCAATGGCATACTCTTCCAAAATTTCTACAGAAACCATTTCTTTATGCCAATTCATGTTTATTACTGTTTTCGTCGTCGTAACATTGTAAGAAAGCTGACGTTTCGATTGTTAGCTCTTCTTCGGAGCATCCAAACATCAGCTTTCTTCCAACCTTATGGCGTGGAAAATTGTTTTGTCAACCCCTTGGTTTCCTTTATTTTACGCCTTATTACCTACCCGCCGACCACAATCCATGGTTTTGTTAAAATTCACCATTGAAATTACTAATTTAGAATTTTCTAGTCTCGGATTTGAGACAGACTCATATTTCTAATGTCTTTGAAACTTTCCTATCAGAACAGACAAAGTTGTACAATTTTAAAAATAGTGTTATGGGAAATATTCAGTGTTCATCAGTCACATATGAAGTTCGAAATTAAAATAGCTATCATTGGTAAGATAATGTCAGTTTATAATGATCACGTTCCATGCATGATTTATTGAATTTAGTGACCAATACACTCCAGTCGCAAAGTTAAAGCGTGAGGTGGCTTTGGCACTAGGACGATTGGTACGAAAGTGACACGAATGATAAAATACAAAACAGGATCCCATGATGTTTAAGCGACATTAGGACCGTTTGAGATAAAAATCATAGAGATTGAAGCAGTGTGCGCGTGCAAAATTGCCAAATCGTATTTGAGGTTCATAGACCGGAAAAATGTATCTTCCACTCTCGATTGAAGATTTAAATTAGTGTGTACTGTCTGACAGTATCAGCGCAGTTTATGCTATAACATATTTGTTTTAACTTAAATGCGCCAAGAAGAAAGACAATAAAAAGGGGGAAAAAATCCGGCTGGGATCGACGAATGCAAGACTGACGCGCAAACCATTCGCAATAGTGTTCACTTAACGCATAGGCATGCGCAGACGAAGCGGAACGCGATATACTAATGGTAATAACAATAATAATAATAATAATAATATTAAGAAGATAACAAGGAGAAGAAGAAGAAGAAGAAGTTAAGATTGCTATCGAGGGAAAAATACTGTAATGCATTCAATGCCGGGTCGAAATGTTAAAGATAATCTGTGATGAAATAAGTTAAAACTTTCAGAGGAATATATAAATGTACCACTTTAGTTTTGTTTTGAATTATACAGAATTTCTGCTCTGAGTTGTATAGGTAGTTAATATTCTTACAAAGATATTATATATTCTTAAAAGCACTACACTTTTCAAGGTATTAAAACTGACCTTTCGGCGAGCTCTCGCTGCAGACTTGTTCAGGTGTATTTAGTGAACAAACACCCTCTACGCTTTTTGTATTGAGCAATACAGGCCCGAGGCTGAAAAAGTGTCCGAAAAGTGAACATTTGCCC
>JANSTR010159772.1:0-10132 GCA_025434805.1 Antipathozoanthus remengesaui
AGCTCAGTATAGGAAGTGCGCTAACCAACTGAGCTACACTTGCTCCTAGAATCTAACTGGGGAACTCTAGCTCAGTATAGGAAGTGCGCTAACCAACTGAGCTACACTTGCTCCTAGAATCTAACTGGGGAACTCTAGCTCAGTAGGAAGTGTGCTAACCAACTGAGCTACACTTGCTCCTAGAATCTAACTGGGGAACTCTAGCTCAGTATAGGAAGTGTGCTAACCAACTGAGCTACACCTGCTCCTTTGATGGGCCAGGAAATCCAAGTCCATAAGCATTTTGCTCAACCGAGTTGGAAGTTGAAAATCTGTGCATGACAGCAACAGCCCGAGTTTGTTCCATTGTTATTTGCCCGACAGGTGCGAAGCAAAATGAGTGTCAAAACTCATGATAAGTAGCAAGAGTTGCACGGTGTAAAGATGTGCAATGAATGACCACTTTCTATTAAGATACCGAAACTATGCAGAGTTAAAATGATCAGACATACACCTGCAGTGCAGGGGATAATGCAGAGAGAAGGGGGTAGGGTTGAGCAGTTCGAAATGATCTACTTTAAAAAGTAACTTATATCAAAAACAACCATATAAACAATATTTAAAGTGTAACAATTTGCGCAGATCATGCTGTATAATAGTGATACAAAGTCATTAGTACACAATCCATAAGAACAGTTCTATATGTATCTCCAACTCATAAAACGTCCCCTCTTTGTAGGCGGTCGAGACTTATTATAAGGGGAAGATATTACCAGCTGGACATGGAAAGGGAGGGTGGACTTAATAGAAGGGGAATGTATTACCAATTGAACGGCAAAGGTGAGGGTAGACCTAATAGAATGGGAATATATTACCAATTGAACGTCAAAGGTTAGGGTGGACCTAATAAAAGGGGAATGTATTGCCAATTGAACGTCAAAGGTGGGGGTGTACCTAATAGAAGGGGAATATATTACCAATTGAACGTCAAAGGTGATGGTGGACCTAATAGAAGGGGAATATATTACCAATTGAACGTCAAAGGTGAGGGTGGACCTAATAAAAGGGGAATGTATTGCCAATTGAACGTCAAAGGTGAGGGTAGACCTAATAGAAGGGGAATATATTACCAATTGAACGTCAAAGGTGAGGGTGGACCTAATAGAAGGGTAATGTATGACCATTTGGACGTCAAAATGGAGGGTGGACTTAAGAGAAGGGAAAGGTATTATCAATTCTAGGCCAATTAAAGGGAGGTTGCACCTTACATAAAACCCAAAAACAGACTATGTCAATTATGTGGCAGCTAGCGAAATGGAGGATGCAAAGCATTTTCTCCTTCGATGTGCGGCTTATGATAACTTAAGAAAAGAATTTCTCATCCAAATGAAAAGAGAAAGCCATTTCGACGAAAGCAAACTTTCGGAACATGAAAATTAGTTGCATATATCTTAGATACAATCCTCCGTGGTTTCTTAAAACTGAAAATACTATCGAATGGTTTTATACAACTTTTTGGCGTCAATATGAGGCATCGATGTAATGCAAGGAGTCAATAAAATATATTATTATTGTTGCCTGAAATTACCCCTGGCTACACCACTGCAGAAGGACCCATTCAGTATTTATTCCTAAAATGTCTGCTTCTAGACGTTCTGGACACTATTAAGGGTAATCTGATTTCAATCGACAAAAATTTTAACAATTGAAAATTTCAATTTGTCATGGAGTATGAGGCTAAACCAAACGGTATTCTAAGTTAGCTATATTCAAACTCGTCGGTTCTCGCATAATTTCAGCAATGCAATAATTAGATTATTGCCCTATACTGCAGCCGATCAGAAACGAGTTTCAGTTTTAGCTCAACGTATTAACACTGTCATATCATATAATGATTTTTAGAATTGTTTCTGCCAAGATAACGAAGTGGACTGAAGCAACCGAGAACTCTCTATAAAATCCAAAAGACTGACTGTTAGCATAGTTTGTCATCGATCTTGTTAATTATGTTAATTTATTGCCCTGACGAGGGTATCCCACGTTAGATTTCACGAGTGCACTCGTATTGCACTCATCGCGAAAATTTAAAATTTTGAAATTTAACAGAGAATACCCGAGTCAGGCAAAGAGTTTCCTTGAATCGCATAGCAGTGGTGAATCTCGCAAGTCAACTTTAATGAGTATATATATAAACTTGGATCGACTTTTGCTAACCTGGAAAGTTAAAGCAAGCACGTGAAAGCCATTTCAGTGCTCTATTAAACGACCGGTGAGCCACAACTTTTGGCGGGAAAGTTTGAGGGCGCGCACGGCACAAGTTGAGTGCAATTCCATGCTAAATACGCACCAGTGCAATTCCACATTAAATACTTCCTCCTCAATTGGTCGATTAGCCAATCAGCTTGCGTGATTCATTCCTGCTATGCGATTCTGTCTCATATGTACCCTCAAAGCCTTTTTCACAGTATGGCATAGTGTTACTAAGACAACGCCGATTCTCCTGTGTTGTCGAATAGTCCCACGACCAGCATACCGTTATAGTCACGATGTTGTCCTCACCGAGTGGTCGTGTTCAGTTAGTGAAATTTATCAGTACTAATATAGAGCAAGCGTTTCGAAAAGTAAGTTCCTTTTCAATCTGAAAATGTTTTAGTTTCAAGTGCATCTACCAATTATACTATGTTAAAAATACAACATCCTTGATAACTATACTGCTTTAAATTTGCTCGCTGCCCCCCTCCCCTCCCCCTCCCCCAAAGAAGATGCTTCGACGAAGGGCGGAAGCTTGAAATGTCAGCTTTCTTTCAACCTTCGGGCGCGGAAAATCAGTGTTTTGTCATTTTATTATACGTTTTCCTGTAATAGTTGGTGTATTATCGTAATGTCGGCTGAGATTATCCTAATTCAAAACACGGCTTCAAGGTCAGCATACCGTGTCTCTGCACGGTAGTGAGTTCAAATTGACCCCTCTATCGTTGATGTACTTACTGCCATTTCTATTACATCTCAATTTCCTCTAATAAGCAGAAGCAATGAGTTGAGGAGACACCGACAGACAGATATTTTTAGCCCCGCTATGCCCATGGAAATTATTATTTACTTGTTTACCAAAATAATCTTAAAATTACTAACGTATAATTTGATTGTTGGAATTTCTTTTACTTCGGACTTCATTAGTCATTAAAGGAAAACCTCCCTAGAAAGCTTGCAAAGTGAACTGTAAATACTTGCTCGTTTCCAGTCCCGTGTTACATGTATATCGGCAAACCTTTGCTCTGTTTGTCCATGCTACATGAACTGTTTAGTTCTTAAAGGTTTATTGAAATGAGCCGAACAGACCCGTAGTGAAGAGAAGCCAACTAATTGACTAATTTATCAATATTTCTTTGCGTTTATTGAAGTTTTACATTGCCACAAATAGTCAGCACTTCCAGTTTCTGTACCTCGTATTCAGTAGGACAGTAGACTTTAACTAAAATAAAATTTAAATTTTAGCTTGTGTAGAACTATTTATCGTATAAGAGATATTATTCATCTTTGCGTGGGCTTTATGCAGTTTTAATGCAGTTTGATTCCAGTGAATAGCCATTCATCAACGCTTACTAAAATATTAATATATTTTCCATGCCTTTAATATTACTCCAAGCATGCCTGCCGAAGGTGCTAGCAAGTTTGAAGTAAACAAAGATTCCGTTAATGGCAATGAGGTTACAAAACAGTTCAGTTTAGATATTTATTTTTGGAGATTCTCGCTTTCTCTTGATTTGCCTTTCCGACTGGCAATGTGAATACCTTCTGATGGCGAGAAAACATAATTTGACGCTTTCGGACTGATAATGTGCCTTCTCCTTACTTGTTATAAGCCAACTCTCTTTCTTCCTCTTGTGTCTCTTAGAAGTATCTCTTTAGAGTAATTTTCAAATAACAAAGACAGCTGCAACATTAGCCACAATGTCACACCACGAACGACTTTAAAACGTTTTGCAGTGTACGAAAGTTTGTTTTGCTGCCATAAAAATTTAGAGATCGTACGAGAACGATTGAACTTCAGGTGGTAAACCTAACTCATTATTTCCTTAACAATTTTATTTAATTTAATTTAACGAGTCATTTCATTTACACATGATTTTTTGGTCACCAGCATCAACAGGGCCACCCAAATCCATTGAATCCAAAGAGTTTTCAATGCAAAGAAGAGAATACAATTAGCCCTTTTGCTGTTTTAGTTTCTCTTGGTATCTAATTAAAATGCACAAAAAGGCCGCAATGGAGCTCAAAAATTGTCTTTGACCTGTTTTTAATACCGTTGCTAAAGTTTCATTGGCGAGGGAAGGTTTCTACCTTGCCGCCTTCTCGAAAACCTTCAGTGCTAATTGGTGTCGGTAATTGGGAACTGTTGTCATGTTTTCTCTATATCTCAATACTAGTTGCCATAATGCTATTCATAAAATGTTAAAAACATCTGGTACCCACTTACCTAATAATTATATTTTCTATCAGCACACTTAATTATAAACTTCTGATTAGTTTTTTAACCGTATTCGCCTTTTCCTGAGACTCCCCTCTCCATTTCTCATTTTATGGATCAGCTTTGTAATTAAATTTTTTCCTAATCATTTTATTCTCGTCCATTGAAGTGTGGCTAAATCGTCTCGTTTATTATTACTCAGTGAAAACACGTTTCCAGCTAAGCTGCAATTAATTTTTCAATGCAACCTTGATGCCTTTTTATGTCAAAAAGTAGCCACACTTCGAAATATCTGACAATACGTTTTTATGATAGTCAGTGTGGCATTTCACTGCTTTACAAGAAAACAAAACTCTTTTTTTCCTTCAATGATAGCCATTTCCGTGTATTTTGGATGACGTTTCCGCTCCACTCAGTTTGCAAAAATAAAACAAATCCTTCGCTTTGGAAATGATCTATTTTGGGTTTTTTTATCTCTAAGAGCAAAGATCAGGTTTATTCTCAATACCCGCCCGCACAAGCTCCGGCCACACTTCAAAGTTTAATGAAGTCTCTACGGGCGCGCGTGGTTCATTGTCCTTCTTCACGCGAGCTGGTACTTAGATGCCAAAAGAAAAGTACTCTAATGTACATTCATCTCAACCACGTTGCGTATCTGCCACGATTCCAGGTAGTCGCATTCACTTGTGCAGGAGTCACAAACGCTCAAAACATATTTTCAAATTCTTTTTGGAACTAGGCAATCAATTATTCATGCAGAGAGTTTGTTTATCCAGAAGCTCTTTATCATTACGGCAATCTCGGTTTCACCTTGAATCGTCATCTTTACACTTGTAAACTCGATAACTTTGGAAACAAAACTCAGCAGGCAAACTCAGCTAGACAATTTATAAAGAAAATAAAGATTTTTACCGATAAAGAAACGGGTCTATGTTTGCAATAACACCTCGTAAAGTTTTTTTTTATTAACTACTGTATTTACTTACCAAAAGTTCAAAACCCATCGATTTGCAGCCAACACATGCATGTGTTTATGCCAACACAGCTAATTTCCTCAAATCGCTCATCGACGAAAAGGATACAAATTTGACTGTATTCCGTTATAGTTAGCAAAAGGACCTGTTTCCGGAAAGATTAAGAATAATTTGGAAAGCAAACAGAACTTGGGTGTGTGGTTGAGTGTGCAACAAAGTTTAATTTCTGACTCATGGAAAAATTTAGGGATACTCGCTGAACATATTATCGGAAAAGCTCAATATATTAAAGTGATTCAAACGAATTTAAAAACGTGCCATCGTCATCCTAAAACTTTCAACTGATTAAGTGATTAATAATGCCAGCTCTTTATTTGACACGCTTTGTTTACACACTATGGAGTCATCACCAGCCATTTTATTAAGCCTCGCCACACGCCCGAGATGGAGTTAATCGGCTGGCAGATCAAAATGAGATGTTATTTTCATTTCGGCCTAAACCAATGTAAACCAAGCACCGGGGAGCATTATTTAGCCTTTTACAGGTAGTTTGTTCTTTCATTCAAAAACAGAGTCTACCTTAATACAAAACAAGTGTCACGTGTGGATACTTTGACGTTAATATCTTCGGTTTTCAGCTCTGAATAAACTCCTTAATACACGAATGTACAGAATTAGAGTTCGCTTGATCATGACTAGCGCTAATACATTAAGGCTAAATCCAGCACGAGATTTTAATTTTGCTACAAATATAATTGATATCTCTATTAAAGTTCATTTGTTTGCTAGAAGATAAATTTCTAATTTTTAAAGCGATATTTAGTATTTTAGAATCGATGGAACAGGGTTAATTTTGGGATCGAAAAGAATTACACAAATTCAAGTCTGCCTGATAAGTCGGACAAAAGTGCTCTGTTGGCAATAATAAAAGTATCAGAATGAAAAAAATACAAAAGATGTCCATTTTTGAAAAAAAAGTTATCATATTTCTATAACAGCATTTTTAAAAAAATCAATTTATTTTGCACCATACTGAACAAATAAGACTACAAAATGACACTAGCTGGAGTCCAGAAAAACATTCTTATTAGTTATGAAAAAGAAGTATGTATGTATCACTCTACATCGCTGTTTTTTTTTATAATGGAGGGAATTTAATCATAAGGGAAAAAAGCGAATTTTGAAACTAATTTAGTAAGATTTGTTTGATTTCTTATGAAGCGTAATTCAATAACCGGATGGCTTAGGGTTTAACTGCAGCAGACTGTTTGTAATTATACAGGATGTGCGATTGTCATAAAACGAAAACTAAACTTGCCTACAATAGACATGGCAAGTGCATAGATGAAAACTTAATTACAATTATGGCAAAAAAAGGCCGAGTGAATGGTTAACAATTGGAAATCGAAATGTCATCAAAACTTGCAGGTGATTTAAATGCTGAAGTTGCTTTAAAAGAGAACATTATGTGGTCTTCCTTCACTAATTATTTCTGACTCGAAATCGCCCAAGGGAAATTTCGAGAGTGTTGGGTTGGGCTTCGACGAAATTCTGGTAAGAAGTTCTCCCTCACTCCATAACTCCAAAACAATACACTCGGCCTTTTTGCTATGTAATCAGAACTATCATTAGCTTCAATAGGTGTATCAGTAATTAACCGGGCTTTAAACTGTTTTTCTAAAGCTTTAAAATTCGTTCATTATTTATGACCTTTCTTTATGCTCCATACAATAGTGAAGGTAATTTGGCTGGTGCCACGTGCGCTTGTGTACTGCCAGGCCTCTATATTAAGCGTCATTTGAACCGGAACACAAGCATTAGTGGGCTAGCAGCCAGCAAGTCAACATGTCTTCCTCGTTCTTCATCGATTCACTCATTCAAAAAACGCAGAGCAAACCAGTAACAAGTACATCAGAATCTCGCCATGCATATGACAGTCCAGTGCCTTGCTCGTGTTGTTGGACGCCCTCACAACCAGAGCCAAATGGCTTGTGCCAGTTGTGTGTCCCAACCACATTAACGATGGCGAGCCCAACTGTGCACCCGTTCGTACACGTTCGCGGAGCCACAATGTCAACTGCAAGTTTATACGCTAGGGAGTTTGCGAAAGAGCACGCACATCTGCAGCAGCATTACTCGGTTAGCGATCAGGAAAGACTTCAACTCGCTTCATTCGGTAAGTGTTTCACAAACTTGGTGTCTAACCACTAAAAGCCGGCGCGCGACAAATACAAGCGCCATGAATCAAGAACAGGTGCTACACTCGGGAAGGTTCAAAATCCACCCGGAATATCTCGTGAAATTTTTATGTTCATCTTACTAAGTTACTGTAATTCTTACGTTTAATAAACAGTGTTTCTAACTTTGGGCTTGTTTTTTTTCATCTTTAAGTCCCAAGACCAGATCAAGATAGCCGGGGAAAAGGCGGTTCGAGATCGAAACGGATTCGCACGGCCTACACCAGCATGCAGCTTCTCGAACTGGAAAAAGAATTTAGCCAAAATCGCTATTTGTCTCGCCTACGGAGAATTCAGATAGCCGCACTCCTTGACCTGTCAGAAAAGCAAGTTAAAATTTGGTTCCAAAACCGGAGAGTGAAGTGGAAGAAAGACAAAAAAGCCGCCCAACATGGCAACACCGACAGCCCAGCCAGTCCGCTTTCACCGGGGAGTTAAAAAGATACTTATTATCAAGGAAAGTACTTTGAAGAGAGAATGTATTGTACAATAGTCTCACACATTGTGACTGCAAAATTCCGAATTAATCGGCTAATTTATAAGCTGAAATTAAATTAATCTTCAGTTTATAGTGTTCTGTTATTGAAAAACGGGACTTGGACGTTTTGCAACGGATTTCTTGAAAGGGCAGCATTGATTACCAAGTTTGACAAAATTAGTTTGCTCTCTGAGCTGCGGCATTTTTTTGTGTGCCGCCGATCTGAACTTTGCGGTATTCCGAACCGCTCTTGGTTTCTATTGTAAATAGTGTTAAATAGTCATCTCTTCCATTTCATTGTGGCGTTAATCTTCCACAAAGCTTTGTAAATTGTATCATAAATTTGAGTAATAAAGACATATGAAGTTACAAGTACGTGCATGGCTTGGTTTTGAGGGAAATTCTCAAACGAGATATTACATGTACTGAGCCGTGCGCGTCAGCGAATTTAATTTCTGTTAAACCTGGTATTTATTCTCGCGAAGCTAAATTTATTTTAACGTTTGTGGGTTCAGCGAAGAGAAAATTTTTACTCGACGTTTGTTCAATTGAAGCGAAGTAAGCATCTTCCGTTTTCATATTCTGTTTTGCAGCCGAAGGGGTATACAGTTCATTCACAAGCTATTTGCCACTTGTTAAAAGCCAATGGATTTTACTTCTAGCATTTTTTCATGGTTGACTTCGCGACACAACAAAAACAACATGCACTCACCAGTTGGCATTTAAATTTCAGTCTCTTTCGGTTCAATGACCCTTAAAATTATCTTCAGGTCCCTAAACTAGACTGAGAAACAACTTGTGCCGGCGGATGGTTTCATTGTCTTGTCCATTAACGTCCGAGCTACACGCGTGAGACATTGCCATTCGTGCTGGATACTTTTTTCGAAAAGTGGTAAGTTTTTCACAGAATTAAATTTTCTACAAGACATTTTTTTTATAATGGCACACATCAGTTTATTTCAGCTCCAATAATTAATACACCTGTTACTCTGTAGCGCTCGGGTACGATCCAATTATTTGTTCACAGTTTGGCTAAGTGGTTTAGTTAGAAAATGAACAAAATTTGTTCGGAAATAACAAATTCGGTACATTTCAAAACTGCCCAACACACATTTGTGCTTCGTTTCTTATTTGGCAAAAACCGTTTCTTACTTAATCGATTGTAGAAATGGCATTTTAAACAATTAGAATGCATCTAAATATGTGTTTATTATTGTCGTTTTCTCGCTGTTTTGCATTTAAATTTAAATTAACGAAACCCTTTCATTGTGTTGGAGCGGGTAACTTGTTGACTGTGATGTGTGGTGACAAATTCGATAACGGCTTAACAAAATCCTCCATAAAGACCTACAACACGCCGAAACTAAACTCAAGAGACTGTTAAGAAGGGACTACGGCATACTCGCATATGCTTAGTTCGAAACGTCTGCTGCATGTCATAATGATACGGCCTTGATTAAGCCGATTGCCCATCATAAGAGCAGATTGTTGGCTCGGCAGGGCGCTGCCGAAGTCCCGGAGTAATCTCCAACTAAGACTTAAATTCGAGTGACATTGTTAGTCAGTAAAATGTGGATACATCTGGACATAGAGACGTCCTGTGTAAATTGGCGTTAATGTCACTGTTTACTACTTGATACATGTTTTATCATGGCCTCAGACAATTTGCACATGTTCTATGATAATTTACAAGCCATGTGGTTTTGTAATTGCACTTTGAATCTTTTGAAAGGAGTCAAGGCTTTCTTAGGCTGGCGCACCAACAAACTCTTTAAAGCTCCACTGTACTTTTCTAACCCATACCTATGGCAGGCACGTTTTATCTTTCGTTCCGGCTTTTCCGCTTTTATTTTACTGTCTTATAATTCAGTGTACGAGCTTTGCTTTGTGGGCAGCAAAAGGCCATTGAATTATCCAACGTTTTATTTGTGGTCAAAGATACAAACAAAACCAACCCGATTTCTTATTTAGTTGTCACAGTAACAAAGTATTCTGA
>JANSTR010159783.1:0-10131 GCA_025434805.1 Antipathozoanthus remengesaui
CGCCTGCATAATGTTTTGTTGAAGGTGTCAGAGTTAGTTTGAGTGAAAGTAGATATGGCTAAAAATCACCTTCTTGGCGCAGATATCGCACTGAAAAGCATAACTCTGAACGCGCTAGCTTTGAATTGAATAACAAACAACGTGCCAGATTAAGATGCGAGTTTTAAAGTTAAAGAGAAGATCAATTTTAGTGTCCCCGACGTACTACAGGATACCCCTTTTCTGTTATTGTTGTACATATATATATATGACGGTGAACATTGTCAACGACATTTTGCTTCTTGAGAAGTCTTTATTATACAGAAATCTTCGTCACTTTCAGAGTGACTTCCTCAGGTGTTAAAGGTTAAACGGGGCTAAAGATAGCTAATATATATATATATATAAAATTCCCAAAATAAGTCCCAAAATAAGCCCCGGGGCGTATATTTTTCATAACACCTCTTGAGGGGAAGGGGCTTATGTTCGGAGGGGCTTATTATAGGAGGAAAATTTGAGTTCAAAATTGGCTGGGCTAAAAATTAAAGGGAAACCTGTGTCAAAATGTTTGAATGTGCAATTGGTAATATTTAGGTCGAATGGGACCTTAGGCAACGACGACGGGAACGTCAACGAGAAAGGCTGTTAGATTTTTAAGTTCTTGGTTTCTTTGTCTTTGTTAGTTGTACCATTTGTTACTTTTTTGTTTTCGTGAAGGTATGCAAATAGTAAAAATAAGAGGCTTTAATTCTTGAAGCCGAACAAAGATCATGTTAGTTCATATTCAGGCGTTTACGTTCTCTACGAAACCCCAAACTCGAGCTTTTCACGTTCTGTTTTTCAAGACCACCGTTGAAAAGTGCCCAAGTGTTTGCATTCCAGCGTGCGGTTATTGTACTGTGTACGGTTATTGTACCGTGTACGGTTATTGTACTGTGTACGGTTATTGTACTGTGTACGGTTTTTGTACTGTGTACGGTTATTGTACTGTGTACGGTTATTGTACTGTGTAATTAAGTCAATTGTTTTGTGCCGTTCTCGTTGACGTCCCCATTGTCATTGCTCGAGGTTCCTGTTAACAGTGAAATACGAGGAGCACCAGAGTGAGTTTGTGTTCAGGGTTGGGGGATCGAACTTCCTTGCAAATACTTTGTCTACGAATCGATGGAATTCAAGGCGAGAGTGAAGTGCGAACTGCACAAAAGACAATACACTTCGACACTTGTTGACCGCATTCTTTTATGGCAAGAAAAAGCTTCCTGATAATGGTGATTATGTCACATTGTCCATCCATGCACCAAGCAAAACAGATAAGTAGTTTCCACCCAATTCCAAGCTCACTGCCCTCACCCTCCCCTCCCTCCTAACTTTAATGATTGACTGTCATTGAAACGCGTAACAAAGCGATGAAACACGGATAAAAAGCACAGAAAGTTGCTTTGGACTCTGTAATGCTGTATTCAGGCTATTTATTCCATGTTAATGATCTCACCACCTCGGCCCATTGGACGAGATGATGATGTTGGTCGCCTAACGTGCCTCCAACGGAAGCTTCAACGTAGACCTGTGGAACACAGCCATGTCCTCTGTAGGGCAACTGGTTACCAAAGCAACGGGAAAATCCTTTACTCCACAACGCCGTCTAATAGCTAACAGGCTTGTCAGTCACTCCGATGTTGTGTTGCCCTACCCGCTAATAAGTAACAATGAATCGTTTTACGCATGTGCGAAGGTGCGGATGATTTGTACCCCAGGATAAGACCACTCGTAATGGGCGTACTTTCGACTTGGAAACGTTTCTTGAGACTACGACTTCGCAGCTTCAAAATGAGTTCCAGACTCGAGCACGCAACGATAAGAGCGATGTTGAAGCTGGTACACAGTGATCTGAAGTGAAACCACCGCTAAAGCTGGTACAGAGTGATCTGAAGTGATACCATCTGAAGCTTGTACAGAGTGATCTGAAGTGATACCATCTGAAGCTTGTACAGAGTGATCTGAAGTGATACCATCTGAAGCTTGTACCGAGTGATCTGAAGTGATGTTGCCTGAAGCTGGTACAGAGCGATCTGAAGTGATACCATCTGAAGCTGGTACAGAGTGATCTGAAGTGATACCATCTGAAGCTTGTACAGAGTGATCTGA
Organism: Antipathozoanthus remengesaui; assembly: GCA_025434805.1. Taxonomy (NCBI): domain Eukaryota; kingdom Metazoa; phylum Cnidaria; class Anthozoa; order Zoantharia; family Parazoanthidae; genus Antipathozoanthus; species Antipathozoanthus remengesaui. Next base: position 2,125 of record JANSTR010159783.1, read on the forward strand.
AGTGATGTTGCCTGAAGCTGGTACAGAGCGATCTGAAGTGATACCACCTGAAGCTTGTACAGAGCAATCTAAGTGATGTCACCTGAAGTTTGTACAAAGCGATCTGAAGCGATGTCACCTGAAGCTGGTACAGAGCGATTTGAAGTGATCTCATCCGAAGCTGGTATACAGTGATGTGAAGTGACGTCACCTAATGCTGGTATAGAGAGATTTGAAGCGATCTCACCAGAAGCTCGCTGGTATATCTAGAACAATCTGAAGAACGCTAAACGGAACCAGCACAAGCAGAAAGAATATTTTTCAGTAGTACTAATAATTTCATTTTATGTTTTCCTTTTAAACCATGTACTTACTGTACAGCGCTGATGAATCTTGGAGAAACGGCGCTAAGATTCAACAGCGCTATATACAGGTATTTTAGTAATTCAAACGTTTCACTTGATATTAAAACACATTTCTTGTTTGATGCAAGAACTAGAACTTGTGTGCGTGCCTAAAATACTACATCAGTTGACGGACTTCCATTATAATCTGGCGGCGCCTTGTGAGACTGCGCCTTTTGGGGTAGCGTGAGCCGATTGGCTCATTACTTGCACGTGATAAACATCTGATCTCGTCGATGTTTGATAACACTAAGTGTGCAAGGATATGTATACACTGACCAGTCTTTCAAATACACATGTAACATAAAATATATTCATGTTTACTTTTATTTACATGTATTTATTATTACATCACTAAATTTAAAAAAAGATTCACGTATTATAAAAATATCTTCTTGCCATTTTTAAAAACAAATATTTGATATTTTGTATTTCTAGTTTAACGCCTTATTTTAAATAGGTAAAGTTTAACCAAACATATCATATTTGGATGAATTCTCTTTTCACTTACAGTTCAGTTTTTTCGTAAAAAAAGTTCTTATTTATAATGATTAAAACCTATGTTTACAAAGGAAGTAAAAAAGGACCAAGTCGTCCATCTACCGACTAAATTTGGTCACCGTGGGGAAAAATTGTCGTGAATTCTCCACCACGTCGAATTAAAAACAGTACTTAACCAGCTGTAAATTAATTCTCAGCTTGTTTGTACTGACAGAGAAAACATTCGCATTGTTAAAAGTATGATTGGCTATCTACAGCAGAACCGATACCTTCAGTATATCATCTATTCACAAGTACGGCCGAGTCATTAGACATGAGAATCAACTCGTGCTTTCTTTACTTACATGCCACGACACTTGAATAGTTCAAGCCTCTACGGGATTAGGGCAGTGGTATCCGAGAAGATTTTTTTATTTCGTACGATCTGATAAAAAATTGTTTCACCATTCTGATTTAATTACCGATTCTAAATCTCGCGGATTTTCGGTGGGTCTTGCGGACTTGCTTCACGGAATTAATTGCCGTAACTAAAATAAAAATGATCGCATTACCAAAACGTTCAATTCTTAAACGTTTTAACTATGTTAAGCCATTCCATATTTGGGAGATTTTCAGAAACATGGGCAGCAACCTGACACTAAATCGTATAATCTCAAACATTCACTATCTTTCATTCTTTATTCTTCTTTTCACTTTATGCTACGTATCCGGCTCTTTGCTGGAATCGAGAAAAGGCAGGCGAACCGCTCCCGGTAGCAACTTCGACTTTCTTTTGGTAGAAGGAGAATTTCCCGCACTACCTGAGGGAGAATTCCCGACCGACTTTGAAATATAAGGCCTTGGTTTAGGAGGTGGGGTCGATGAAACTGTATTATTGCGAGGAGGTTTGGGACGAACAGCAGGAGGTAAAGACCCCATTTTCTTTACGGCAGGTGGAGACAAGGTCTTGGTTGGGAGGGTAGGAGGAGGCGACGCTGTGGTGCGGACGGCAACGGTAGACAGCACTTTGGGTGGGGCAGAAGGAACGTTTAGAGTCGAGGGTCTTGGTGGTTTTGCTGGCGGACAAGACGAAGAACCAAAATACAAAGAACGACGAGGTTTAGCGATTGGTGGAGTCCGCATATCTGAGGAATCCGAGGCAGAGCGAGAGAGAGATTTTGATCTGCCCATAGTGTAACTCCGGGGTAAAGGCTTAGGAGGAGTGGTCCCGGTAGCTTTCACTGAAGTTCTTGATTCAGAAAATGGAGATGAGGACGTCACTGACACCGAACTACTGACTTGAAATTGCGAGGAAATACTCGCTGCAACTGACAGTGTCTCATACATTTGTTCATCGTTAGAGAAAACGTCAACAGGTTTCGAAGGCAGATTTTGGAAATTGTTCGCTTGGAGAGAAATGCCCAAGTCAGGAAAGTTAAATTTGGAGGGTGACTGTGATAAGAGCGCGTAAGGTTCTCTGGCGTTAGCCTCCACGTGATTCAGTTTATCGTTAACTGGGGGATTTGTCGTGTCAGGAGAATCCGAGGCATGTCCGTGCTGATTTTCCAAGGAAACCGGTGGGGGAACAGGATCGTAGAAAGGTGGATCGTTTGGACTCAGAGTTGAACCTGACGAAGGAGAAGACGAGAACAGAAAATCAACTGCTCTTGGAGTCATTGGAGTGAGAGTAGCTTCTGAGTCAGTCAGTGATCGAGTGTCGAAGTCGCCACTGGACCTGAAGGAATCCGCTTCATCCGGGCTAGACGGGCTTACCACATCATAACGGTACGGCATTTGGTCCCGGAAAGGGTAATCTGGTAGCATTATGCCGTTCTGTTTTCTTTGAAACTCATCGAAGAGGGGTCCCGAGAATTCCGCGAAAGTAGATGGGGAAAAAAGGTCCGACGTCCGTTGTGATGGGGGAGATAGCGAATAGCTTTGACGCTTCTTGGGTAACGGAATGGGACACTCGTCCTCCACAGAGTCAGTAGGCTGTGATAAGAAAATATAAATACAAAGAAAAAACGTAAGAGAAAGGCATTTCTGAAACGATAAACAGTGTTTGAGGCTCTATTTAGTTTGTAGTATCGGTCCAGTGCAACCCACAGAATTTCCGTCCCCACGGGTTTCCTCCCTCGCTACCACGGGTTTCCTCCCTCCCTACCACGGGTTTCCTCCCTCGCTACCACGGGTTTCCTCCCTCCCTACCACGGGTTTCCTCCCTCGCTACCACGGGTTTTCTCCCTCCCTACCACGGGTTTCCTCCCTCCCTAGCCAGTTCACCGATCGGGTAAATCAGGGGAGAGGGGTTATGCGGTCAAGACGCAATCGCAAAAAAGAACGCAATGAATTAAAAGGAACGACATGAAACTACAAAAACTCGGCTTGTAAATCTATGTACGGAAAACTAACCATTCAGTCTTATAGAACACTTGAAAGTCGAATTAATTTTATATAAGGTCTCGATCCTATAACATCTGAAATGGATGAAAAAGAGCCAAGAGCAGCTGCAACTTACTGGGCAAGTCAAGTTCCTATACCCTAAGTTCCTATCATACAGAGAGATAGAGAGAGAAATACGGGATTGAGGGAGGGGGAGTGAGGGCTGATACATAATGACAGTAAATAGCCGTGGTACCTTGGCGTTTGTCACACTGATTGGAGTCTTTGGGGGGAGGGGTGGAACGTCACCATCCTGACTGTCACAGGAGTTGGGCCCATGGCTGGCATCACCTAATCCCGCAGAATATTCATTCGGCAGAGCTGGCGATTGATGAGGGGGTAGAAGGACATCACCACTAGATACAGCTGAAAAGTCACTTGGTAAAACTGCCGACTGTCGGGGTGGTAGTGGGGGCGGAAGGGCATCCGACTCAAGGAGCTCAGATGTCAGTAAGCTGCTGCTTGGACGTTTCTTTGGTGGCAAAACAGGCGAGTTGAAACCACTAGGCCAACAAAATATTAGTCAGATTTGAAGAAGAACACCGCAACAACCCCTTTCCCAGGCTCTTCCCTCTCTCAGGAGAGGAAAGAGCCTGGGTACGAGGTTGATATCGTAAAAGCTCTACTAAGCCCTGGGACGCTCATTCTGTGGGGAGAGGGTCATTTCTCGGCAGTTGGATACGGTACAGGGGCAAGCAGTCGCTTATAGAGTGATCCTAGAAGCTAAACACGGAACTCTTAATATCAAAATCAGAATATATTACTGTATAATATTAAGCTAACAGAAGTTCAAGACCAAGCGTCTACCGCACTGTTCGTAAGCAACGTTTTATGTCGCTCCAAGTTAAAAACAGCAACTTTGTTGAACGAGGGTAACATGTAACAGTACATACAACTGATAAACTTGTCGCCTTCGGTGCGTCCTTTATCCCCCCCCTCTCTCTGTCAATGCTCTGTTTTATGGGTATTTAAAGCTCCAGCTTTAGAATCGAACTGGTGACCTCTAGCTAAGTAGGTAGCACACTAACCAACTAACTGCGTCTACAACTGGGTATATACTTCATGTTTAGCCTGAAAACGAACTGCTTTATACGAACCGAAACAATTGTGAGTCACCGGTATAAAAAGGGTGTAAAAAATTGATTTTTGGGGTGTGAAATAGGGTCAGGGTTTAAGAAAAACACGTTCATCGTTTTCAAGTGTTCTAGTGTAAACGAAACGCCAAAACGCATCGCAATGTCGTTGACGGGGCCTAATAATAGCTCTATTTCCTTGCAGAACAGAAAAAACCTTCTGCGAATTTCACATCAAAATAATATTTGCAGGAGCTAATTTTCGCAATTTTACTAACTACCTAATTCCCGCACTGATCAGTTCTGTGCAAGCAAGAACAACCCACCCACCCACCCACCCACCTGTCGTCAAAAGTACGTGCCACGGCCGTGGGTAAGGACTTATTCAAGGGTTCCAGCGGGTCCCTATGTGGAAAATCTCGTATCCGCTGGTTTAGAAGCGGATCGGATGGCGGGCGCTTCTTGTCTGGCACTGGTGGGGCGTGGTTGTTCTCTGGAGTCTCGTCCAATGTGCCGAGGGACAGTGATGAGCCGAACACAGACGAACCAAACCCACTGGTAGACGAGCCGAACATACTGCCGCTGGACGAGCTCAACAATGACACAGCAGTCTGTGAGACCCAAACAAATACACGACTTAAGTCCCATCTTACGCTGGAATAATGAGTCAATTCCAAAAACATCGTGTTCCTTGAATTTGGTATGATAAATACATTTGCCATTTTGTGTTGAACTTGCAGTTTTTGTGGAGTGCTAGACCTTAAGTATAATGACGTCAGACGAGCCACAACAATGCTTTTCGGCTCGAACGTGCATTATGGTAGTTGTAGGTACAAACGAATCCAATATGGCGTCGTATTTCGTCGAAGCATGAAATTTAATGGCAGTAATGCTGACATGTGTTCCGATGTGGCTGGACCATCAGTAGCAATTTGTTTGAACTTCAGATAGTTCAAATAAAACTGACCCAGAATCTCTAAATAGAGCGATGCATGGGTGGACCAGTTCGCTCTCGTTTCTGCCAAACTTTTAGTATTCCCCCCACAGCTAACACTACAAGTACAACTGACCGCCATCCTGGATTTGTGCGTAGCTACAACTACCATACTGTCTTTCGGGCAGTGTAACGCCATCATGCATAAGGTCTATTGTACAGATAATATATATCTATATAAATATATATTTCGAAGATTTGCTCTGGTGTCCGTTGTCGTCCGAACTCATAACTGACATGAAGTCATATCAAGTAATCAAGAAGATATGTTCACGAAAAAAATCCTGAAAATAGAAAAGCGAGAATGAGTGGTAAATATTAATCAACAGATGTGTACAATACAATATACAATAAATATTATTTCTTCCAATTAGAATTTCCAGGCCTAATTTACAATGTAAAAAATCTGCCTCATCATCTAATCAGTCTAATTACAATGTGGGTTTGAACGCAAAAGCTGACTTATCTATCACCCACAAATGTAATACAAATCGACAATAAATGTAATAGTTTGTCTATCATAAATGTAATACATTTTAATCATAAATGTAATACCTCGGAAGAAGTGTATTGTTTTATCTAGATGACTATTTTCTACACTGCAGTCGAACTTTAGAATAACAGAAGTTACTAGAACAACTGGAAGTAGGATCTACTGCTATTAGTCCTTGAAAAAACACAAGTCAGTGGTCGTCGACAACTTTCAAAGAGCTGGCAAACCCTGAATACGATACTGGGAGTAAAATCAACTTACATTTCGCCGTGACTCAGCAGCGCCATCATACCACAAACTGTGCCTGGGATCAGATTCGATTGCGCTCTGAGTCGCTCCTCTTCTGCCCATGAGGGGGCTGGACGACATGGTCCTATGTAGTGGAAAAGCAGCGAAATGTTTCATCATTGATTTTATCTTAACTTCTCTCAATTCAATACTATGATAATCCTAACAATTAGTCAGTTCCAGTAATACGAACGGAAATGTTTCCGAATCAGATATTCGAGATGGAAAACATCGATAAACATCCAAACCAAACCTACCTGGAAAACGCGGCGGGTAGGCTAAGTTTTCGTTCTTTTTCCTGCCTTCTCGCAATGGTTGTTGCAAAACTGATCACCTCTTGCTCCTCTGCCGGTGATGGTGCAATAGGTTCGGGCAGCTCCTGTGAAGACGTACACAACACTGTTACTTGGTCGAGAAGGAAGGAGGAGTGCGGGAATGGTGATTATATATCATCACATAGGCGTTTGTTGTGGTGGTGGGGATGGGTGAAAGGAGAAGTGAAAGAAGGCGTGATAGGAAGGGTGCGTGATAATGTATGTTCTCAATATACATTATTTTAGAAACACTTACATTATACTTGCAAGATATGCATGAGTGTAACAAGAACAACAAACCGTTGTTACTTAGGTAACGCTACAAACTGGAATCGCGTTCAGAATCCGAATTTTATCGAATAAAATGCAAATTGCTGTACCCTCGATCAATTTTTGTCTTTCAACCAATCAATGATTAACAGGCTGCAGCTCTCCAGCTTTTAAATCGCTCCTCAGTTAAGCTTTGACGAACTCCCTAAGGACAGAATGCCAGCTGTTGTGAATGATGAGGCAGAATGCCAGCTGTAGTGAAACAAGAGGCATAAAGCCATATGTGGTGAAAGATGAGATAGAATGCCATCTGTAGAGAATGGCAGCTGTAGTGAAGGACGACACAGAATGCCAGCTGTGGTGAAGGACGAGACATAATGCCAGCTGTAGTGAAGGAAGAGACAGAATGCTAGCTGTAGTAAAGGACGAGACATAATGCCAGCTGTAATGAAGTACGAGATAGAATGCCATCTGTAGGGAAGGAAGAGACAGAATGCCAGCTGTAGTGAAGGACGAGACATAATGTCAGCTGTAGTGCAGGAAGAGAGAAAATGCCAGCTGTGGTGAAGTACGAGATAGAATACCATCTGTAGGGAAGGAATAGACAGAATGTTAGCTGTAAAGAAGGACTAGACATAATGCCAGCTGTGGTGAAGGACGAGACATAATGCCAGCTGTAGTGAAGGACGAGACATAATGTCAGCTGTAGTGCAGGAAGAGAGAGAATGCCAGCTGTAGTGAAGGACGAGACAGAATGCCAGCTGTAGTGAAGGAAGAGACAGAATGCCAGCTGTAGTGAAGAAAGAGACAGAATGCCAGCTGTAGTGAAAGAAGAGACATAATGAAGGACGACACAGAATGCCAGTTGTGAAGGACGAGACAGAATGCCATCTGTAGTAGGGAAGAAAGAGGCAGAATGGTAGCTGTAGAGAAGGACGAGATATAATGTCAGCTGTGCTGAAGGACCAGACATAATGCCAGCTGTAGAGAAGGACGAGACATAATGCCAGCTGTACTGAAGGATGAAGCATAATGCCAGCTGTACTGAAGGACGAGACATAATGTCAGCTGTAGTGAAAGGCACTTTCCAGCACTTCATAACTTCAACCGTTCCTCAGGTAAGCGTTCGCTATTACACTATTACCATTAATATTTCCTGCACCTACCGGTAAGTTACCTCCACTCACACACTAATAATTATTATAGAAATAGAAAACGAGCCCGCGCGCTCTGTTCAGTTATAAAAGCACGCGTGGATTTTTGAAGTTCA
>JANSTR010159794.1:0-10131 GCA_025434805.1 Antipathozoanthus remengesaui
TAGCATGATTTGTACGTGGTATTTGGCATAAATACCACTCATGATATTTCAAAGTTGTTCCAAATTTCACTCGCCTATAAACGGCTCGTGCAGTTTTATAATACGCTATGAAAACGATTTTGTGAACGCGGATCAATAAATCTGAAAATGTATTAGTGTGAACTGGCACTTAGTCTGAGTTTAACTACCTCTTCTGTACATATTTATTCAATGGACAACTGTCTCGATTTGCAGTACAAACTATAAATGTAAATACAAAACTCACATAAATGCATGATAATAAATGATTAATTACTTATTAAATGTCTCCAGGCGCTTTACTTTATTGATATAAACATGTGACGCTTTAAATGCAGCCATTACGATGTAGTTTCCGGCCACATCACTGGGGTGCAACTCTGCTCTTCGCAATAAGTGTGTGGCTTCTCTTAATTTCTAAGTCCTTAAGTCCCTGCCTTCGCTAACCCAGCAGAAACTCGAACCCAGGCCTCCCAGAAGTGGGAGACGAGTCGAGTGTAATGATCACTCCACAAACACGACTCTTAAATCAATAACATTAGACTCGTATAGGGTATTCTTTATGCGTAAATCAAGGTTTTGTTTTTGATGTAACCATTTGTCTTTCTAATTTCCAAGGTAAGAATACACATCACAGCTTTTTTGAAGTTTTTAAATCAGCTTTCATTATTTCGTTTGTAGTTTGTTTACTGCTCATCTCGAGAGATCTCGTAGCAACTTCAGCTAAGATCTAAAGACCCGAAGTTCTTTTTTTTCCAGAAGCCAACTGTCCGCGTTCCACGTGCATGGATAAGTCCGATCTGTTACAAACTTGAATTGATTTCCACGTCCGCGCAAGTAAATGCTGGTATTTCCTGGTCAGTCTAAAGGCAATTAACGATCTCAGGGGGACGATCCAAGGTACGTAATGCAGCCAGAAAATTTGTTACGGAGGGAGGTGTTTAGAATGTAAGCTCTGAAGTATGCACCAGTATTCGGAAACGGTACGCAGCATATATGCGTATATTCAAACAAGACATCAGTTCAATTTCAAATAAAACACTGATTTTTTTTCGATCAAGAACTTTCATATTTGATGCTGATTAGAAAGGGACTATCAACTCTTCATTCATCGCTAGACTCTCGGGAAAGTGTTATCTTCTGCCGGGATCAATTGTTTCCAACTCAAAGCAATACTGTCTGCTCATACATACATTTTTAATGAACTAGACTCCGTTTGGTTTACGGCAATTAACGCGAGTTTTAGCGATGCCGCTGGTTTCCCTTAACCTTTTTCATAAGAACAAATTATTCGGCTCCATGAAAAACTCGAGCTACCGAGACTTCTTCTTCTGGGAAGCAGCTGGTTCTGTCGGAGTTTCAAAATTCGATGGAAGATAGACGGCAGAGAAGCAACTAAAGGAGTAAAAGGTCTTAAGTAAAAACGTACAATGGTCTATCACGAAATCGCGCGTTCTGATTGGTTACTCTACTATGGTCTAACTGTGGTAGACCATGGCAGCAAACAAAAACAATATGGCGGATCAAATCGCTGAACCCCGTTTTGCTGTGGTTTCAAAATATTTAATATTAAAACTCCGATAGAAGATATGTCAAAAGAAGAGCTTAATGAATGTCTGAAATTTTTTTATGCCGCTGCACAACAAAAAGACGGCAAAAAGAGTTTAAAGTTTCCTCTCTCTTCTCGATTCGGGCAGCCATTGACCGCTACTTGAGACTGCCACCATGCATGTACCAATAAGCAAGCCACGGTTCAAATTATTTACATTCTTTAGTAGATAGACCACTGTACGTTTCTACTAAAACAATTAGACCTCTCGGCCTCATGGACTTCGAATTCATAGCCCATTCGGCCTCATGGGCTATTGACTCGTAGTCCATTCGTCCTAGAGGTCTAATTGTTATTTATACATGGATTTATATCACCCTCTTCAGAAATCAATACAACCCTGAATTTCCGAAGAAAAATAAATTCTAAACAATATATTCACTCGAGAATTAAAGTATCGAAACGTTCGGCTTTTGAGATAAGTTTGCAAATTCAGATTTCGAATAAATATCCAGTTTTGTTATAATATACGATGAATTTCATGGCATCGATAAAAGGTAAAACGAAATATCGAGAATTGAAGTTAAATTCAGGACAGTTTGGTTTGCAGTGAAAATTCCAAGATACGATCAAAATCTGCTGTAGAGTCTCTCGCCATTCAAGCATACATAAGAGAAGGAATGGCCTTTAACTTATCATCTTCATCTACAAATTTTGTAAATACATTCGTTTAGCCGCTCATTTCAGTTCTTGCAATTCATGAAACTGATATCTCTCTACTGTTTTTGAACCATCCAAGACATCAGAAAAATAAGGTGCTGGTTTTAGAATTTGATGGCTAGATAAGGCCATGTAAAAAATAATTTGTTGATATTGGCGAGAACCTCAGGTCTCAGTATTTAAATTAAAATATCGAATTGAGCTTGGATTAGCTCAATTGTTTTCCCTTATGCATGCCCTCCTTGTTAGTAGTACAAGTACCCAATTTCACTGTTAGAAAAATGCTGGCTTCTGATTGGTATATTCAAAATTGGCGCCTAAAATCCAGGCTTCTAATTGGTGAATACAATGTTAAAAGTGGGTCGAGACGCTCTTTAAGGTAACCATGTAATTGGATCAATGGTTAATAGGCGAAAGAGACGTTGTATGACCCTCCAGCAAAAGCCGACTTCTGAATCTGTTTATATGATAAATGAGAATGTTGTTCATGAATTTTAATGACGCATCAAGATGCTGAAGGAGGACGGGGCCACCTTAATTTATCGTGTTCATTTTTTCGAGAGCAACTGGTATACAACTGGTATTCAACTGGTAGTGGTGCCGGTAGCACTGCTGCCACTCATTATCAAACTGGTCGTAAGAGATAAAGAACTATTACAAACAAACACTGTATATTTATTTTGGTTTTGGAGCTATTTGGAAGTGTTCTGAAACCCCATTGAGTTGAGTGTTTGATCGTCAAGAGTCGAACAGTTTCTCTTCGTCATGATACTAGCCTGCAATTAACAAACTTGACTGAACGTTGCTCTGGAAAATATCTGACTTCAAAGAATCATAATTTGTTGAACAGTAAGTAATACAGTATAATCATATATACATTTCCTTTAATGTACGTTGTGTCTACAGATTTCATATATGATTAACGTACGAAATATAACTCAGTTCAAGCATTAGACATATAGGCCGAGTTATGCCAACGTGTTCAGTGCAAAGACGCATGCAATCAGTCACCTTCCTTATAGATTATTTCGTTCAGTGTTAAGTAGATTGCTGTACTATATTGTCATCAAATGTACGTTTTGTTGGCCGACTTATCGGATCACAATGTAATTTTCTGGCAATACTCAACAGCAAAAGTAACCTGTCATATTATCACGTTGATCCAGTAATACTCGGAATCATTTGTTTTAGCGGGAAGAGTTTTCTTTCTTTTATCAGCATTTCTCTGAAATAAAGGAAGAAATAGTCTTCATTTGACCGCACTGTTGCCAGTTTTGGTTTCCTCAAACAAGAGAAATGTAACTGGCTTCTTTTGTTTGGAAGCCATGTCTTTTTTATTTTGAATCGTTGGGGGTTGAATGAAAACTATGCCATTTTCTTTTCACTCTAACAATATTCTTACTTGCAAATATTAATTCAATTGAATATAGCCCCCAGCGTTTCTTAAAATACATTGATGGCTATCTTACACCTATATTTACATAAGATAACTGACTAATCACTATTTTATACGCATGTATAGAGCGTTCGTATTTATAAAACACTAAACCGTGATCTAAGTTAAAAAGGACAATTATTTTGTTTTCTTCTTTTTTTTTGCTCTGTCAGCTGGGAGGACATAATTTGTTTTTGTCTCTTGTCTGTTTTAAGCATGCAGCTTTCGTATCTGCCTTACGTGCGGCCGTCTGCTATCCTTTTTCCCCACTGGCGGGTATTTATCACTGGATGAAATTGTCTGAACTTGTGAGATCTCTGTTTTTTTATAATAAAAAATTATATATATAATTATCACATACATGCAAAAAAGGAGACGAAAATCCTTTGGCTTTTAAATTTATGGATGCAAGGATTTGGTGCTGCATATTCGAGATCACTAGCAACATCGCCTACAGACGTAGCGTCAACTTGGTGTAGAATCGCATAGCAAGGATGAATCACGCAAGCTGATTGGCTAATCGACCAATTGAAAAGGAACTATACTAACGTGGAATTGCGCTAGTGCGTATTCAGCATGGAACTGCACTCAACTTGACCCGCACGCGCGCGCCCTCAAACTTTCCCGCCAAAAGTTATGGCTCACCAGTCGGTTGACAGAGCACTGAAATGGCTTTCGCGTGCTCGTTTTAACTTTCCAGGTTAGCAAAAGTCGATCCGAGTTTATATATACACCCATTCATTTAACTTGCGAGATTCATCCCTGCTATGCGATTCAAGGAAAATTCACTGCCTGACTCGGGTATTCCTTGTTGAATTTAACTCGAAAAATCATATTGGACTTATGGCTTTGCGATTCCTGCAATATTATTTTTCTCGTGAACTTCAATGTGGAATACACTCGTCAGGACAATGAATTTTCCTATAATATTGTCACTCGCTACTCGGTTTGTTACCGATGAATCATTCGTAAACCACACCATAAGAGGTTATTCCTTTATCGGTTAATATTGCATTTATCCTCAGATTTGTTTCCCCTTTTGTTTGAAAACAAGTGTAACAGTTGACTTCTAAACTAAGAAAATGACATTTTAATAACAGGTAGTTTCAGCACCATTAAGACCATTTCTATCGTTATAAAGTTTAGTAATTTGTACTTAACTCTTTTAGGCTCGGCCAGTCTATCAGCATGTATCTTCTCCTTACATTATTAACACAGAATGTGTTGTTCGGTTATGAGAATAAACTAACCGATCATATACAGCAAACTATATGTAAAATGAAAAGTAAATTTCTCCCAATTTGTTTAGAAGAAAGCTATGAGGAAGCACTTTGAGAAAATTTAGCAGTACGCGTATGGCGTATTTGGGACAGAAAAGCTTTTAAAGTAGTTTAATAGCCTTTAAAACAGATGTAAGAAGTTTTTTTAAGAATAATTGTCGATGAAGTAGCCTGCGTTTCAGCCGGCCCGGCTTTGTTTGTGTCAAACAGTAGTTTTATAGCCAAGGGATTTAGACTGTTTGCGAAGCAGGCCACGATAAAGTAGAGTATGTAAAAATTGTAGCCGTCATCAGCCGAATAATATCGCGTTTCTCTCATGATGGTATTCTATAAGCAAGCCTAGTCGAGCGACTCCTGTGGTAGCCAAGTCTGATATTATAAAATAACTTAAGTTAGTATTCCAGAAGTCTGAGTCATTTTCGGAAATTACCACTTTATGAAAAACTGGGGAAGAAAACATAATTTGACATGCTGGTATGGTTTAGTTCAGTCATTCCGGTTCAAACTCGGACATCAGAATGTTGTCCAAGAAGAATGAGTTGGCTTCAAGTCTGTACCGTTCTTCCTGGTTTTCCACACAAAAAGCAAATAAAGTCTGGATGCGGGAGGGAAGGAGTTCCGTTGAGTGGGCAAAACAAGCAGTCTTGTCTGGAGCTAAATATCTCAAGGTGATGCACAGTTAATACCATTATATACAAGGAGGCATGTTGTGGTTTGAATATATCCTTGGTTCAGAAATTCATTTTCCATTACTTTAGGGTATGATAATTTATTATAAAACAATGGAAAATAAAATTTAAACCAAGGATAAATTTGAACTTCATGCAACACATGTATTTCGTTGGATGATTTACTTTAGTTTGACAGAATAATAATAGATAGGAGATGGGGAAGCGCATTCATGAAATACTAGAGAAGAAAAACCAAGTCTTTCCGTTTTTTTTTTGCTCAGTTCAGCTAGGAAATCAGTGCTCATGAGTTCTCAGTGTAATACATCCATTAAGTACTTGACTTCCCTTTCTAAATGTAAATAAATTTTGAAATATTGCCTGTAGCTTTGATTGAGGGCATTTAGCTAGACTCAATATATATCAATTTCTTGCAACTTGTTCAAATTGAAGACATGAAAAAGAATATAAACACGACCAAATGAACTGAACAATGACAGTATGCGAAATCTTTTTAAAATACTATATGCTTCTGTCTAAATATTTTCTATGTTGATAATTTATTTTGCGTTTCACTTTTGATATATGTAAAGCTTGACAAGTACAATGATAGGCCTCGGATGAAATCCCCTCGAAACTTTTTTTCAAACACGTGGTTGAAGACCAACATTTAAAAACTAAATTTCATGGTTCCATCACTGAGCTGACAGTCTGATCTTTATATCTTTTCCCACTAGAAACATCAATTTGTTCCAACTGATACAACACAAAATTACGGTTGAACATAGACTATAATGAGAGTTGGTTCGCGGAGTCAAGCTTTGCGAATCTCATCTGCTGACAATTTTTTCTCCTGTAAAGTCTGAATTAAAAGCGCCCGAGATTTGAGCGTCAAAACGCACAGTACCAAATTATAACAGAACAAGATATTAGTTAACAGTACACAAGAAACACAAATGAACTTCAAGATATATTTGGGCCACTCTCAAAATTATCGAAATTCAGGTAAATTTTTCTAGTACTTTCTTTGGACTATCGAATAAATCTTTAACCAGGTGGAAAGAACCATATCTTTCACGAAGAAAATTTTAGATCTGTCATAATCCCATCGACTGTAGAAACGCAAAACAAATGGAACTTTGGTAGCATAGGTCTTAGAGTTTTCTTATTTGTTTGAGCTTACAAACTGACGGCTTAAAGATGCAAGTCAGTATTGTGGCTCCCCAGCATGACGTTTGTGTCCATAAATTCTACCCAATGCCGAAGCGGCACATTACAAGTAGTGGTACCCAGTCTCTGCTCCTACATCCTAAACGTTTCCGAGAATGACTCCACTACTGGTAAAAATTCTTGGTCAATTTTTTTGTAGGAAATGTTCGGAAACTTTTGGTTCTTCTTATATTTCGCCTGTTTCTTAAACTTAATTGAACGAAATGAGTGGCAAAATTTATTTTTCCAGCCCAATCTTACAATAGTTTCCGGAAAGCGACTCTTGTAAGCGAATAACAAAACAACAATTACTTTCTACCCGAGACTTTCATTGCGCGAAAGAACCCAAGATGTCATTGTCAATGGGCAAACACACGAGATCAAAACATTTGTCGAGTATTTGTATCACAACTTACCTATCTTTATGTTTTTATGTTTTACTCCTCGGAAGTTGTTTTCACTGGCGATACGAGCAAACAATAGTAAAATTTTTCAGAACTAAATCAGGTGGCTTTGGAGCGAGGAAGTGAGGGAAGTTATGATTGGTCAACTCATATCACGTGATACACATCCAATCGCCTTGAGTCACTTCTAACAGAGACATTTGCCTGCGGGTTCAAACATGCAAAATTAAACCGATGCTACATTTAAGTTGTGCTCTTTTGTCGGTTAATGTGTTCTTCAACATCACTAGAAATTACAGGTAAAAGAACACATTTAACCCTTTCCCTACTAAACCCAAATTTCAAATACCCCAAGAACATCCTAACTTTTGAACCAATTGACAAACTCTATAAAGTGACCATTCCTTTTGTTTGTCTCAAAGAGTTGATTCTCAAAATGTTCCTTGTTTCATGAAATTCAGAATTTGACAGTTTTTATAAAGTTTGCTAAAATTTACTAAATTGAAAAGTCAGGAGGGAAAGCCGGTTAAGTATAAACAAGACAATTCATTGCTACGCATATCTCCGTGGTGTGATTCATCACTCTAAGTTTAGTAATTTAAAAAATACAAAGTTTCAAGTCAGAAATGTCTACATAAATGAAAACGGGTATACTTTCTGTTTTGCTGCTATACGGCTCTAGGTGTAAAGATATATGAAGTATTGAAAACTAATTTGTAATTTGCGTATATAAGAGTATATACCAATCAACACATCATATTCCGTGTATCAGAACACCGTGTATTTTTTCCGTCCTAGATCAGTGACGCTTTCACGCTATGACATAACTAGGTTTCCAGACAAAACTGAACCAAAAATTATTGTTAAATAAACAACGCTGTTTCTAGTTTGAAAAATTAAGCAGCGTTTGGCTCTGAAACTATAAAATCCTATTTTCTGAAAACTGAATAATCAGGAATACTGAATGTCGCAGGATAATTATCAATCACCTACACAGGAATAAACTATATGTTATAAAGAGCTTTGGCAATGAACCAGTTGATTGTTTAGGAGTGCAGATAAATAATTTAAACAGTAATTTAAACAACTGTTCCATTTGTCAGTGCAATACTATTTGATGATCAAGCCATGCTTAATGTTTTCGGAAAATGTCACTTTTCCCGTGGGAACAGATGTAAACAGGTATTTTGGCATGCATCGCATGTTCGAAGAACAAACTCAACAGATAGCAAACTCGCTTGGAAATTCTATTTGGGTTTACTAACCCAGAATTGAACTATATACTTTAGTACTAACTATCATTTCGTGACAGAATCCATAGTACAACAGTAGTGGATGAAAGCGGGTTGTCATAGTCGCCTGACAATTACTGAGTCAGTGGTCTAACCCTGCTGTTATATTTTGTGTCTTGGCTGATCCACTGTGTCAGATCTCGGTCGTTTAAAATGGAACCCCTTTACAGTTTTTGTGAATTTACGCACGCAGTACAATTCCTGACAGAAATTTAAAAACAATTGATGTTTTTGCATAGCTACCTGGGTAGCGACTGGTAGAAATGACTGCCAGATGTTTTCGGTAGGTTTTTGTATATTATATCAGTCAGCTGCCATCTAAGGGATAGTGTTCACAGCGGATCTTGGCGCCATCGATACTGATCGACAAAACCAAAAAGTTACTTTCCGCAAGTGACAGAACAGAATACTCGTCCATATATATATACATATATGCAATCGACTCAAACGTTCTTGCTAGACCCTTATATGTTTACTTTTTCTCTGCTTATCTAAATAATCCCATACTATTTTTTAAAAAGATATTAATTTTCTCATCGATATCTCTTTAGAAGGCCTTTGTCAAAGTGCCATAGTTTAATTACGGCAATCTATGGCGAGAGGCTGAAGTTCTTCATTGTGCTGTTTAATTCAAGAAAACGCTTTTGCACGCAGTTCATAAAGGGTAAGTAAGACTTTTAATTGCTATCAATACAACTCGTTCGACTTTATGTTATGGGGAGGGATTACAGCTTAATGAATAGATGCAATGCAGGCTGCAAACTAAACAGTTAAGGCCAGTAAGGCTAAGATGTACGCTTCGAGTTAAAAAGTGGAATCACTCGATGCTATTGCGATTTAATGTTTTACATCTATGACTCATCATGCACTATAGTTTATCGACCCTGTCAATCCACTTTTATCCATGATTTGGGATTATGAGAGCTAAATAATGACCATTCATTTTCCCAGTCTTGAAGAGTAGAAATAATTGGCTTACGTTCTCAGTAACCTCCGAGTCAGTTGATGAAAATCCAGAAAATTACCATTCATTTTTCCTTATCTTGAACAGTAGAAATGATTAGTGTTATTCGTCTAACTTTTGCCGGAACTCTAGTTGCCCTAAACTAAAAGTTGCCTTGTCTTGAAGAGTTGAAATGATTGGTGTCTAATATTTTGTTTAAACTGTTGAACCAGTCGAAAGAACACACAAACTGGATAATATAGTGGTAGTGTCGGTGGTGTTTTTTTGGTATTTTTTTTAATGTTTCTCAAAACTGAAAAACCTAGAATATAAAAAACAAGAGGCTACTAGCACTGACAATGTAGTGAACTCAGTGAAATAAAAGACTTACATTACATTCACAGTATTATTTTCGTGTTCTAGATCTATTTTACAGTTTTGGGATCAAGCATGAACATATTGCAATTGAACCAGTCGACATAACGCATAAACTGAATAATATAGTGGTAGTGTCTGGTGTTGATATGTTTTTAGTATTTCTCAAAACTGAAAAACAAATAGAATATAAAAAAAACAAGAGGCTACTAGCACTGACAATGTAGTGAACTGAGTG
>JANSTR010159805.1:0-10129 GCA_025434805.1 Antipathozoanthus remengesaui
GTAATCAATTTGTATTTATTAATGCAGGAACTGTTTCATGTACTTTTTGCTTGGTCAAAGAAATCATCTTGCCGATGCTCTTCGGTTTCACACAAATCTCATCTCGTGTGGTCTGCAATCTGGGTAAAATGCAATCCCAAACAGATTACTCAGACTTTAGCAAACAAAGTAAACGACAAAGTAACTGTTTAATAACTAATTTACAAAAACAAGGATTGTTGTAAGAGAGTTGTCGCAAAATAGAAAACCAATTTAAAATTGTTTGCTAAAGCGACGGACGATGTTTCAGCTGGTAGCAATGGTATGTAATAAAGTATTAATATTATATATTCAAATTGGTTATATATATTATTTCCATAGTTCTAATTCCTAGTTCTAGCACTCGTTTACTCAATGCATGTCTATAAAGGTAGGATGGACAGCGACCACGTTTTGTTTTTCCTGAAGTTATTCCACTCTCCTCTTCCTCATTACTTGCTTGGAAGTAGCTCCCTTAAAGAAGGTCTGCCTTGCCCTGCTTTTCTGCTAGCGAGGTTCTGTCACTTTCTTTTCATGGGCATGCAAACTATCTAATGTTGGAGTGAAGTCAGAGATCCCACTTGAAGTTGAAGAGGTTCAGATAAGCCCAATCTGTGTCCCTTTAATGACTGCACATTCCTCGTTTGTAGATCTGCTTTCCACTGCATCAATCAGTAAAGGAGAGTGCAATGGTTGTCTTTCCATTGGAGTGGGACTTCTTTCTTCCTTGTCAGGTGTTTTTGAGTGAGCCTGAGACCTTTCTATGACTGGATGTGTGCAATTTTGCGGTTGACTTCTTGTAGAGTTTTGTACGTATCACGGCGAGCGAGGAGAAATTCTCGCGGGACTCTGTGGGCATCTCGGCGAGCTTGGAGGGCTTCTCGCGGGGCTTCTTGGGTATCTAGGCGAGCGAGGAGGACTTCTCGCGGGGCTTTGTGGATACCTTGGCGAGCTTGGAGGACTTCTCGCGGGGCTTCTTGGGTATCTAGGCGAGGGAGGAGAAATTCTCGCGGGACTCTGTGGGCATGTCGGCGAGCTTGGAGGACTTCTTGCGGGGCTTCTTGGGTATCTAGGCGAGCGAGGGAGAATTATTGCGGGACTTTGTGGGCATCTTGGCGAGCTTGGAGGACTTCTCGCGGGACTCTGTGGGCATGTCGGCGAGCTTGGAGGACTTCTCGCGGGGCTTCTTGGGTATCTAGGCGAGTGAGGAGGACTTCTTGCTGGGCTTCCTGGACATCTAGGCGAGCTGCGCGGACTTCTTGCTGGGCTTCGCGAGTAGCTTGGAGAGTCTCGTGGACTTCTTTGGAAGCGTCTTGAAAGTTTTGTCTCGTTTCCTGATTGAATTACCGGTAGCGTTAATTGATTGGTTGGATCATTAGGACTCTGAAATGTAGAAGGTGAGCTTTCCCCATATCCTTCGATCTTCGAAAACTCTTTCTTTTCACTGGTCTTTATAGTTGGAATTGTTGCTTTTCTCTTTGTCTCTTCACCTGATATATTGGTAGTGGTAACGTTTTCGTCTTCACCATTACTTGTAATGTCTTCTCTCCGCGGGCTTGCGTCTCTTGTACGGGTTGTTGGGTACACATTGTAGGTGTAAAGGACGGAATGTATAATAGGTTCTTTCTCGGTGTCACCTCGTGTTTGATCGTCTATGTTTACTTTTTCTCTATTTGTGCTTGTATCGCGTCCATCATTATTGTCCCTATGCAATGCAAGACGTTTCTTAGGTGATTCCACATTTTTGGGAGCGGTAGTCGTGTTTCCAGCAGACAGTAGCTTGTCTTTGAGGATTTCAATTTCTATGTGACAATCTGAGATGTTATGTCGCAGTTCACTGACCATGTCGTTTTTTTCTGTAAACATTTCCTTGTAGGCATCATTCTCATCTTTTAATGCAAGAACTTCTTTCTCTAACTCTTTTGATATCTCGTCTTTTTCGGCAGATTCTTTATTTTTCTTTAGAACTTCAGCTTCTAGCTTCTGCCTTTCTTTTTCAATTTCTGTTAACTGAAAATATTAAAATAATCAGTATCCATCTAAACGTGTAGTAACAATTTCATTTAGTCTTAGGTTGGGGTGATTATTATTGATTGAGCTAGTTATAATTTGTGATCACTCTGCTTACCTTTTGCTGCAATGAAGAAACGTCGTTTTCAGTTTCAACGTCTGCATGCTTGTCTTTAGCCATTTCCAACTCCATTAGTAACATAGCATGCTTTTCCTTCAACTCCGTGTTCTCTTTACACAGCTTCTTGTTCTCGTTTATGAGTTGACGGGACCGCTCATCACTTGCCGACACCTCTTCACTCTCTTTTCCCGTGTCCTTTTCCAACCTAGAAATTTCTGTTCGTAATGAATACGTTTCTGCTCGAAGGTATTCAATGAGCTCATCTTTTTCTTTACTAGTGTCAGAAAGACTTTGATTTTCGTCCCAATCATGTTTCTTCATCTTTTCAATTTCATCTCTAAGTGCGTAGGTTTCATTGCGCAAATAATTGATCAGGTCATCTTTTTCGCTCTGCTTATCATTGTCAACTCCAGCAGTTTGTGCCTTTACCATCGCAATTTCGACTTGTAAAGCAAGTACTTTTGCACGTAGATCTTCAATTACAGCATCTTTTTCTTGAAGTTCTCTGCCATGTTTCTCTTTATTGTGCAATTCAGTTGAAGAGTTCAGATTTGACGAGGAGTTCAGCTGACTCTCCAAAATGGAAATTTTGTTCTTCAGTGTGTAAAATTCATAATCACGCGATGAATTTTCCTTCCAAAGTTTCTCATTCTCTTTCATACATTCTTCATTCTTGCCCTTAAGTTGTTCATACTCAGCCAGATTTTGCTCGTACATCTTCCTTTCGGCTGCTAGTTGAGACACAATACATTCATTTTCTCTCAATTCTTTATAGTTAGCATCTCGCTGTACTTCTAATGCTTCGTTTTTCTCTAGCAGAAATTTGTTGTCGAGCTCAAGGTTTCTTAACTTTGCCTCGTTAGTGCTTTTGGACTCACGAAGATCTCTAAAAAGTTCCCTTTCCATAGATTTCTTCTGTTCCTGTAACTTATTGATAAGTCCTTCATAATCAGTTAGCTTCGCTGTAAGTGCCTTCTTATCTACTGTCAGTTGATAAATAATGTTTTCTTTGTGTCTTAGTTCAGTGCAGTTCGCATCTCGTTGTTTTTCCACTGCTTCATTTCTCTCTCGTAGTAATTTATTATCAAACTCAAGACTTTTTATCTTTGTTTCAGTAGAGCTCCAGATGTCCAAAGATGATCCGCATTGGTCGTGTTTCAATGTCTTTTTTATTTCGTTTTCTTCCTCAACGGTGATGAATAGTGGGGTATTTTCATTTTCTGGCTGCTTTTTGTGTTTGAGCTTCTCATACCCTTCCACTTTAAGCAAAAGCGAGTTCTTTTCGGCTGTTAATTGACAAATAATATTTCCTTTTTGCTGTAGTTCTTTGTAGTTATCATCTCTTTGTTTTTCAACAGATTCATTTCTCGCTTTCAGGTACTTATTGTCGAGCTCCAAATTTCTTAGCTTTGCGTCGATGTAACTATCACCTTCTCGACAAGCTGTGTACAGTTTGTTTTCAAAAGACTTATTTTTTTCTTTCAAATTGCTAATTTCCCCTTCAAGTCTATTGATCAATGTTTCTTTTTCAATTGATGTGGAAGCATGGATTAATTTAAATTCAAGGGAATTAATCTTCTCTTTGAGTGTTCGAACAAGCAATTCCAAACTGTTGATTTTCTCTTCTTTCTGCGACAACTTCAACTGGTGGGACTCACCTAAATCCTCGCCACTTGTTCCTGATAAATGAGGTAAACTAAGCTCGTGTTGCGACTTCATGTTCATTAGTTCTCCACGAAGAGAATTGCTATCTTTACGAGCATCTAGAAGTTGCATTTCAAGCGTATCGATTCTGTCCTTCAAATAGGTGTTTTCAAATTCCAGACTATGTATTCTTGCTTCTTTGAAAGGTAATTCGTTCAGTGCCTTATCTCTCTTACGAGCGTCTGATATTTGCATTTCCATAGTTCTAATTCTCTCCTGTAATATCTTGTTTTCAAATTCCAGGTTACTAAGCTGCGTCTCTTTCATTGGCATTCTGGGAGAATCTTCTCCTAACCTTGTAGGCTCGAGTAATTGTTTCTCAAGCCAAAGCAGTCGGTCCCGCAACATCTGTTTCTCTATTTTTAAACTGGAAATTTCGGCATCTTTGTGTTTTATTTCAGTTCCATCCAAATTCGGCAATCGACCCTTGTTAAGTTCAAACTCCAGTACAGAATTTCTTTCTTGTAATTTCCGTAATTCTAACTGAAGATTGGTTATTATTTCATCTTTTTGCAATTTAACGGTGTTTACAGACGTAACTGGAACTTGTCTTAGCTGCGATTCCAGTTTTTGCTTTTCATTTTGTAATCCTTTTAACTGGCACTCAAGACTATGAAGTTTACCTTCATTCACTCTATTCTCTACACTCAAGATATTCGTATCTTGAGCTTTCTTGAGGTCTATTTCAAGGGTGGTTATTTTATCGTGAGCCTTTTGATTTTCTGTTCTAAGAGTACTTATCATTTCATCTTTCTTTGTAACCTCGGCTGTACTTGCTGAGATTTGCCAAGGATCTTGCTGTTTTAATTCAAGAGAAACAATTTTCTGTTTTAGGGCTTGAATTTGATTCTGAAGTTCGCTGTTTGTTTTTTCCATTGTTGCAAAAACTGCCTCTTTTTCAGCGAATTCAGTTTGTTTTTGTCGAAGCAGGATTTGGTATAAATTGCCATTCACTTCATCACTACTAGATTTTAGTGTATCTTGTAATTTTTTAATCTCTTGGCTCATCTTTTTCATCGCTTGCTCTTTATCTTTTATTTCCATTCGGTATTCGATTGCTTGCGTCCGAAGAGTATCACGTTCATTCACGACTTGGTCGATGTGGCTTTCAAGATGTGAAGATTTTTCTTTGTAAGAATGAAGTTCCAATGTCAGGTAGTAGGTTTCATTGGATAGTACTTCCTTAGATTTGTTAGAATCGTCTTTAGTCTTCTTTGTACCCTGAATCTGGTGGTGTGGATCTGCAATAACAACATCTTTTTCTCTCACGTCTTTGTTATTATTTGTTATTTTGTCTTGCAATGCTTGGTTTTTACTTTCGGCTTTGGATAAGGCAAAATCAGAATCAAATTTCTTATCGATGTCACTTGATATCTTATGTTGAAGCTCGTAGTCCTGCAACACCATCTTTAATTTGTATAACTCTTCATCTGCTTCGTCTTTGCGGTGTAGAGCTTCTCGAAGAGAAATTTGAGCTCCAATAACTTCTTTTCTCAGTATCAAAACCTGCTTTTCAAGTTTCTGGTTTTCCTCCCTCAGATGCAGCAATGTAATTTCAAGACTGCTAGTGATGTCTTTTCCTTTCTGTACAAGAAATTGGTATTCTTGCAGTTGCCATTGTATCTTCTTTATTTTTTCTTCGGCACATCTGAACTTCTTGAGAGTGTGTTGAACATGTCGCTCAAGCTGTGACTGTCCTTTAGCTGAACTTGCAACCTCAAGCTCTAAAGATGATTTTCCGTCGTTTGAAGCTTGAAGCTCATACTCTGAGGAGTCATTACTGTTCTTTTTCACCTCTAACACTTGCTCCTTCAAGCTCGTGATCACTTTCTCTAACTGGGATAGATGGTTTTTTGAGCCTTCCCACTGCCCTTTCCACTTGGATACTTCATCGTTTGCATAAAGAAGTTTTTTCTGTAGCTCTTTTTCTTTCTGACGGCTTTCTTTAAGGTTAGCTTCTGTTTGTCTATCGTTTGTTTTCATAAGAGCTATTTGATCTTGCAAAACCTGAAGCTCACGTTTATGTCCTGATGTAGCATTATCAATCGTTATCTCGTGGAGTTTCTTCATCTTAGACATTTCCGCGTTTGCTGCTGTTAATTGGTCTTGTAGATCACTTGCTGTTTGAAGACTGCTTGAGTGTACTTGTGCATTATTTCGCTTCTGAAGGGCAATTTGGTTTTCTAGTTCTTTCAGAGCATGTTCATGTTTTGTCTTTGTTATCTCAGTTGATTCGTATAGGTTTTTCCACTTCAGTATTTCCACATTTCCTGCATGTACTTTTTCCTGCAATTCTTTCTCCTTTCTATGGCTTTCCTTTAAATTTGTTTCTATTTCGGAAACCATACTTGTTCGTGACGCCAGTAGATCTTCCAGTCGCTTGAATTCACTTTCTTGTTTCTTCTTACTTTCTTCCGTAGACTCTTTGAAATGTTTCTTCCATTTAGATACTTCTGCATTCATTACAGTTAATTGATCTTGCAACCGCTTCTCTAGGTCCAAATCTCTGCCTGCGTATAACGCCATTTGATCTTCTAGGCCTCTAAGCTTCTGTTCGTTTATCATCTTGACACTTTCAGAAGACTCGTACAATTTCGCCCATTTTGATATCTCTGCTTCAGCCACTTCTATTTTTTCTTGTAACTCTTTCTCTTTCTCGCGCTTTCTCTCTAGTGTCGAATTCATTTCTAGATTTTGCCTTCTTTGAGCTTCCCTTTGTTCTTGTAAATCTTTTGCATGATTTGAGAGTTCTATGAGTCTTTCCTCAAGTTTTTTGTTGACCGTTGCAACAGAACTAGATGTGTTAAAAGAAGCATGATACCTCTCTTCAATTTTCTTTTTCTCTTCTACAACAATCCTATATTCTTTGTTGGAATTTGCGAGACTTTTTTGCAGCGCTTCTCTCTCGGCTTTAAGATCACAAACAGTCTGCTTATATTCATGGAGCTCGTTGTTCTTTGTATTCATTTCTCTTCTTAACGCTTCCACGGTATTACTCATTTCAGTAATCTCCTTATCTTTAGAAGCTCCGTCATCTCGATACCTGGAGACAACAATGGTAAAGACTATGCTAAGTCAAGGCCTGCCAAGTAGCACAGACAGTAAAAGAGATCAACCAATTAAATCAAATAATAAAATCAAATAGGAGAAGACAAAACATTTTTCTGCACTGTAAAGTTGGAAGAAAGCTGACATTTTCAGCGTTAGGCCATCGTTCGAGATCATCATCAGATACCTCAACGAAGGGGAAAACATTCTGTAAAGCATTTTCAGTCACTTACAGATTTTAGTCAACTAATAAAATATGTATAAACGTAAGGTAATCAATGGTGATTTTAGCAAACACTATTACACTTTGAAAAAAAGAAAACAAAAGTAAAATACATTTTTTACCACTTCAGCTAGTTCTGAGACGTTTCTTACCTATTGGAAATGCTCTTCCACTGTTCCAGTTGTTGTAATAGCATGTCCTTGTCTCTTTGCATTTCGCTAATATTACTTTGAATAAGCGACGACTCCACTACTGTATTCCGATGTTCGTCACTCATTCTATCTCTGTCACGAATTATCAAATCCTGACGAGTTGCAGATTCGTAATCCAAACCCTGCAATCTTGATATATCTTCTTTGAGGTGTTCTTGCTCGAGTTTAAGCCTTTCACAATGTTCTTGACTTGCACAAAGGGCATTAAGTAATGATGTAACCTGACTTTCGAAAGCTGATTTCAGATCCCTGAGAAACTCGTCGCGTTCACCTACACTTCCCATGGCCCCCATCTCCACCAATTTTAGATCAGGGTCTCCACAACTAATATTTCTTGCATCTTTATACCTGTCAATTTTCTTCTCGGTGGGTGTGTTTTTATTCTCCAATTCCTGCAAGAAGGGAAAAGTCAAATTCTGAATAATAACTGTTGATATTTTTACCATTTATATGATTTTTACTGATGTCCAACTTTACCTCTATTAACCATAGTCTCCGATTGAAACAACAACGACATCAAAAACATATTTTTATTTAATCACCATTTTAGACCTAATTCAAGGGACTTTCATACAGTAACTCCATACTTTAACTCTCAACTTCAAGAGGTTGCTTCACCCTGTTAAATCCCATGCTCCGTCAAGATCTAATCTTTCTCCAACCTTCTTTTGTCACACCCTGCGTGAATAGGCAAATTTGACGGCTGTGAAGTATCCCTAATTGCTATCTAAGAGACTTTGCACACTTCTTGAAAAGAATAGGGTTATCTTGATTAGCAGTCTGTTAAACTACTACTATCATTACTGCTACTACTACTACTACTACTACTACTACTACCACTACTACTACTACTACTACTACTACTACTACTACTACTACTACTACTACTACTACCACTGCCACTGCAACTACCACTACCACTACCACAACTACAATACTACGTACACTACTATTACCCATACTACTCATACTACTACTACTACTACTACTACTACTACTACTATACTACTACTACTACTACTACTACTACTGAAATGATCAAATATCAGTAACCTTGCCAAGTATCTGCACATACATTACACCAAGTAATGTGTAGCTCATTGTGTTTCTGTCGTTTGTTGATTACTCTTAAATAGCTTCTTTCTGTAAAGAACATACCAATAATGCTTATATTTACTATTACTAATACTGCTATTATACTATGCGAGATGCACTATACTTTCTGGTTTGAAAAGTACTTCAATTCAATCTAATTAAGCCCACAAACCATTGTAAGTAGTAAAGAGGGATCTTGTCACCCAATCATGACAAAACATTCCTAACCTCATAACTACTTTTCAGGTTGTTCAACATCTTCTTCAGATTATCGATCTCCAACTCGTGTGCAATCTTAGCCTTGCGAAGTTCGTCAACCACTGCACTTTCCGGGAGCACAACTGCTCGAGACTCCACTGACTTAATCTTGGTCTTGTACAATCCGATCTCACTTTCTAGCTCTGTGTTTTTGGCTCGAAGAAACTCTATTTCATTCAGAGCTTCCTCCATCGCAATGACTCTTTTCTGAGCCACACTTTGTTCAAATTCTAGCCTCTCGTTTTTCTTTAGCGCCATATCTAGCATAGAATTGAGTCGGGCCACATTTTCATCTTCAACCTGACATAATAAGTAGGTGATTCATGATTAGATTAAAGCTGCTAAAGCAAAAATAATACTTCATAGTAATTGTGATAGTAATAATTTTAGCAATAATAAAAGCAGTTAAGGTGATAATAATAACTGCTTTATCAAATAATGTACCATATTCTGCAAACCCTAGAATTGAGGAAGTACGAATCTGCGTAGATCGAACGCTCTTTGATCGAAAACTCTTTAAAAAATTAAGGACATGCTGTTAAAGTTTAGTAGAACTCCAGTCACTATCTAACGCAAATGCTTCAATTTGATTTACTATCTTACTCATGGTCTATCACGCAATAGACTCATTTCATGACACATTCCTCTTTCACCTCCAAAAAGAGTTGGTTTCCCATTGTAATGATGATTGCTAGTTTCCTATCCAAAACCGTCCCACGAAATCCCGAAAGGTTCACAAAATATAATGTGAACAATGTTTAACTTAAATAATAACCAAACTTTGTTTTGCTCATGGTCACCATATAGTCCCGTACGTACGAAAAGCAAAACCAACTGAAGCTAAACAGGCTTTTTGTAACAGAAGTTTTGTAACAGAAATTACACAGAATTGCTTGTATGATGGCTGCATGGATATTTCTTCTAAAACAATTAGAATATTCGCTCTTCTATCGACAGTTTGATAGTTCATTTCGTCCTCCGGTCTCATAAACTATCAGATAAAAATTGCGAGCTCATATCAAATTTTAAATATATCGCGAAGGCTGAAAAGAAATTTCTTTTTGGTACAAAATCATTTTAATTCGTCTGTTTTACTGAAATCTGATTAGTCAAATGTACCTGTTACAGCTAATTTTCATTCCATGTTAAATTGATTGCATGTATATTGTATGTATTTTTCACTATGGCGCATGTTATTTTTCACTCTCTAGTCGATATTTCCGTCCCACTGCGTGTACTTGCTGACATATGTAAGAACATTTTCAAATTATACGTTCTTGTAATAAGGGTGCAGGAAAAGCGATAGAGAGTGTCCCTTAAACTACCGTTACACTGATGACCACGGACAACATAACTTGGAGTCACTACCGTTACACTGATGACCACGGACAACATAACTTGGAGTCACTACCGTTACACTGATGACCACGGACAACATAA
>JANSTR010159816.1:0-10128 GCA_025434805.1 Antipathozoanthus remengesaui
CTAATCATTTATATATTATATTGTTTGGAGAGAGAAGAATAATTTCCAAAGAATATAATTATATTTCACTATACTTTACACTTATCGGCAAAATGTTAAATTGCTTATCGGTGTAAAACGCTTAACATTTTACCAATAAATGTTAACCAAATTATAGTTAGTCTCAGATTCTTCAGTCTTCGGATTTCAGTTAGTCCCGGAATTTAGTTAGACAATCTCGGATTTTTCAGTCTCGGATTTTAGTTAGTCTCGAATCTTTCAATTCTTAATACTGCTTTCACCCAAATGTTTCCGAATCGGGCCCAAATTGCACAAACAACCGTATTTCTACCCTCAAATGCGAAGCATAGAGAGGCCCATGCCATCAAAAGCAGAGAGGGGAGGGTGGGTATAGACAAAAAGACCGAGATATTTTAACTAATTTTCTTTTGCGTTTTAATTGCTTTTACTTTTCATCTTTTTCTCTCGTTTCAACATGTTTTGATGTTTTTCATCCCATGTTGCTAGTTTTAAAGCTCACTTCCTGTTATTTTTGCGAAGAGTCGTTCGGTATCCAATCAAAGGATAGAAGAAGCGAAGAGTCGTTCGGTATCCAATCAAAGGATAGAAGAAGCCTGGTGGTCCCAGCTGCGAAGGGGTTGTACTAAGGCCAAGTAAAAAAAATTGTTCAGCGTCCCTTTTCCAGAAATTTTATGGTCGGGAGGGAGGTTTTCCTTTTGTTTTTGACTCGGAAGTTTTGATGCTAAATTAAATTGAACACATCCCATAGTTATTTATCCCTTTTTATTGCTTATTGTACTGTTACTGCATCAAAGTGTTTAGGCATACCGGCCATATCATACATAAACATCATGTTGCATGCAATGCAGAAAACATGACTTTTTTTTATCGAATAACAAATTTAATATAAAATGCTTAAAATCACCAGAAATTCTATCGGATTTGGTCAGTTTTTGGACAACTTATTCAGACTTCTACCAAGTTTTGCAGTCGCAAAACAGTATTAAAACATTTTTAAAGAAAAACTATGAAAATAAATTTAAAAAAATAAAAATTGAGTTGGGGGCTCTATTTAAATGGTCGGGCGGGGACACTGACCATCTTTTTTAAATTTTTCTTGGCCAACGTCAGGCTGAATAGCTTCTTCTTTTAAAGAGGTTCTTGCAGCATAACCGTTGGCAAAAATTACATAGTACTTCTATACTAAAAGAATAGTTTGGTATTAGCATATATATTAATTGAAATGTTCATTAACTTTTTTTTAAACAGTAACATACAAGACAAAACATTTTAAACAAAAAAGGTAAAATGCGAATCTAAGAAACCTACAAACGTGACTTTCTTGAATGTCCACATATTTGGTTGTTAGAATTGGAGTGATTTTTTGTATAAGAACCTATTTTTTAAGGCTGAACAGTTTCTTATAATGTTGTGTATTAAAATGCCAAAGATCAACCTGTAGATTCTTAAATCATTAGGTTCTTATATGCAGGTCTTTACAGTATTGAAAAACAGGCAACATTCTCTGAGATACAAGTAAATAACCAGCTTTTGAAATGTACTGCAAGCGAAAGAAAAGTTTTTGTACACTCCTGTTTTTGTACACTACACCTGTTTCTAAAAACACAGTTCACAGTTTTCAATATTAAATCTCTAAAGATCCGCTTCTCACGCTTACGGAGTACTAACGTCAGGTTTTCAACTGCAAAGGGTATATCTGGTTTGTTGTACATTTGCGACTATATGTACAAAAGCTGTCATATGATTTACCAGAAATGCTTGTCAGCTAATAGGAAACTTGCCAGCACAGTACAGCTATAAATAATGTGATTGAATAAATAATGTGTTTACGACAGAAAAAGAAAGTTATTGATACCAGGGTGTCTCTGATTTATCATTCTTCCTCAACCTATGAAAGATGCACAAGAATAAAATACCGCATATAGAAATAGTAGTATACTGAACTTCACTTTCCACAATTTACAAAGTAGGTTTTCTCCAAATGACTATAATCAGAATTTTATAATATTATAAGACTAGTGCAACCATATATACATGTAGAACTTCGTTTTGAAATTATTGTGAGATGTGCCCTGTGCAGACAAAATGTTGTATAATATCTAAAGCAGCATTGGGTCATGGAAGTAACCGTCAAACAAGTGATGCGTTATCTAAAACAGGAATATTACCACAAAATCTCTAGATGCACTTGTCGTAACTCCATCCCAGGATCCCTAGCAAGACATGATCAAATACTTTTTAAACCCAACTAAACACTAAAACTATTTAAAAGGACAGAGTATTTAAAAGCCTTACATTACATCTTTTTGTTAACTATGAAATGATCTTGCTAACACTCAACCCATAATAGGCTAAAATCCTTAAGGTACTAAGTGTATTAATTGCTGTTTGAAATGTCCACATCAAAAGCTTTTAAATGGTCGGTCGCACATTGGTATTCACAGATGTGGATTATAAAATTTAAGGCATAAAAGGTAAAAACACATAACACTAAAACTTTGTTCAACATATAGATAGTAATACTTTGCTCATTTGCTGACATGTTCAAGGTGGGTCTATCAACTTCCACAACAGATTGTTCATGTTTTAAAACTTGACCTCTAAATCAGAAAGCTCAAAATATGGTGGATCGAGACTCAGGGAGCCAACCCAATCATAAACAAACAACATTTCGTCATTTGGATTGAAGTTACGCTTAATAACTCCGATCCCTAGTGTTATATGTCTGACTTGTACAAGCACCATGGTACCTTTGGCTCATATGAGACCCTGTGAAGTGACGTCTTGCCTGTCGCAACTACATACCTCACGAATTTCTAACAGCAATTTTTGTTTTCTCTTCTCTTCTTTCTTCTGATCTGCAAGTAAACCATTTTCATACTCCTCGTCCTGTTCAGCTAAGTTCAGTCTTTGTTGGCTTTTAATCATGTTGGTCACTGATGGAAGCGCAATGACATCCTTGCCTTCATCAAAGGCTTGTAATTGGTCAAGGGCAACCAAAGGGAATTCTGGAAAGATCCTGTTTCACGCTGTTTTCTTCTTGGCAATGCCTTCTGGTGGTTGTAAGATCTATCACTGGCTGAAGTAGACTGTCATCATCATCTTCCTCAGATTCACACTGCTTCACTCTTGATGTTAAACACAGCCTTGATCTGGGGAGGTTTGTAGCATTCAGATACCTTTGTAAAGTAAAGGGTAAAACTGAATCACCACCCACGTTGGAAACAGCGTCCTCTTTGTAGTTGGCCAATTTAAATTCCATCGAGTCTATATACTGCCAAATGAACTAATACTACCTGGGAAGAACAATTCTTTTCCAGTTTCAATGATACTATCAGCATCTACATCAGTTGACAGATGAATGCCTCTGGTACAAGCACCTTTGTTTTGTCCTTCTTCTGTGTGTAACCATAACCCTCCCAAGTTGTACTCTTTTTGTACCACTACCTTCTGGAGCTTTTCCTCTAACTTCTCTTGTGTGGCAAACTACTGAAGGTTTCCAATTTTCTCTTTGACTTTTTTTCCAAAATTCTTTTCAAGGAGATCCCTCTTTTCATTCCGCCTCTCCTTATTTGCTGACTCCGGAACCTTTTCCAAACAAAACCTTCGAAGACGTATTCTGAGCCCCAATGCACATAATTCTTCATCAGCTACATGGGTTGTTGCTATCACCGACATCTGTTAAAACAATTGATACATTGTATATACTTAACTTTGAAAAATGATCCAGTAATCGTTTCAAATGAACCAAACAGCATATTAATTTGGCCAACTTGTACGATATGCAGACTACAGCCTTTGGACCGGGTGCAAAATGCCTACTAATTTCTTGACCTGGTGAAAAGCTTGTTTTCAGGCAAAACGTATACCTGCATTTAGCTACAAAATGAAAACTGGCTGAGTGGTCATTGAAAATTGAAAATTGTACGTTTGACCACTTAAGTTTGTCATCAGCGCAGGCACTGGTTTTTGCCAGCGGGTTGGCTTTTTTTACCTTTGGAAATAAAATGAATGTATGACTCACAAAGTCCTTAATAACTTATTGTGGAAAAAGAAACATGGAAAAACTGTTTCAAATAAAATATTTTCTTCTTTAACTGTTGGCACGCACTGATGATATAAGAACATGATGCTTGTGAGCTAATTGGGTCATTTTTGAAAACAAATGTGTCACGACCAACTTGGTAGATAATTATAGGATCATCTCTGAATATCAGACTTCTAAAAAAAGCGCCTTGCCCCGCTAAATTTTGGAAAGTTTCTGATGATCAATCGGCATATTTTTTTAAATGGCCGGCTTATTTGGGATACTACTGACCTCGCATGCTATAACAGCTTCAATTTGAAGAAACGTGCCAATGATAATTCCCAATATTAGCACAAATTCTCATTGAAGATGACAACGTAAAAGTGACTGCATGACATTTGGCAAGTTATTAAGGATGTTATCACTACATATTTGACGAAAAAAGTCTTTATTCTTAGTCTGCATCTTGTCCCTATTCTGCATTTTGCATCCGGTTTGAAGTCTCCATTTTGTACTGACCGATCGTAAATTTCAACATTATATCGTACGATGACTGAACTATTACTCTTGAGAATTATTAAACCTTAAAATGTTGAAAGTTTGAGGACTTGAAAGATTTAGAGAATAGAACTGCATATACTAACCTTTTCATCCTCAAATCTTGAAGCGACATACTGTGGTAAATGCAAAATGCTCTTATGAATTCACAAACCTGCAACAGAGTTTGATCCAATATCACACCTCATCACGTATAAAACAACAGAAAGTCAACAAGTCAAACACGATCAGTCTAATAATAAATTGCACTGCTGGGACCAATGAGCGCTGCCCTATTCATATGTATATATGCATGGCCGAGTAGCGACGCTACAGCTTAAACTTCAACACGACAACCGGTAAATCTTCGCATGTTTCCTACAGCGGAATTTATCATCAGCAAACGACAAATGTGACAAAAAAGTTATGCTAAACATACCTCAATAAATGGTGTGTCCTCCGATTCCACCATGTCCCTTCAACTTCCTTGAGCACGTGCATCATCGATCAAGTGTGCATATAATTCGTCTGTGGCAAAACGTATAACTCAGTCCCAGTTTCTCGCGTGTTTTTAGATTTCAGTCAGGCGTGTTCAGTTTCAGCGGATTTATTTGCGCCAATATTAATTGGCAGTTTCTTTCATTATAGCTTATTTGCATTCGCAACTTTTACAAGGATTTCTGGCAAGTCAGTTGCAAACGTTTTCTTTTTTAAAAAACCTGAAGTGCTGGTATCAATGGTGTGAGTCCTTATGGAGGATGAAACAAAATAGATTGTCAAGGCGATAGAAGTGTGCAACTCAAATATTCAACTCAAATGTTCGAAAAGCGTGACTTTGCTTGTAAATTCTTCAGCATTGTGAACAAGGATGTGTTTAGAGATTTGTTTATTCCGGCGACTACTGAAGAGGGAAACCGAGTAACTGCACCGACTTTAATGTATGCATCAATGAAAACAAGTGTATTTCAACGTTTCTCATTTGAGATCATTCAACTCTAAACAGTTGCATGTATGTGGAGGCCTTCTTTGCAGGTAAACTTAACCTTGTGTTCAACAACAATTTCATATTTTACATCGAGGTGATGCCGAAGAACAAATAATCTTATGTATCTGTGTTGACCCGATTGTATTTTTTATAAGCGCTGTTTGTTTCGGTTATTCTTGTTACGTCGAGCGGATTTAATTACAAATGTTTTTGAAATTAATAACTAAATAAGTTTTTTTCTTATCGTCGTCAAACTTTCGAAACTCAATTTATTATCGCTAAATTAAAACACTGACAAGGCCCTGTACAGTTTTAGTTCAACTATGTTTTACATTGATTATCAAATATAATTATATTACCACCTCATTTCGCATTCCGACTCATTTTATTTTTTTACATATAGGCCTACTACTGTATCAGTGTCAGCACTCTCCACAGCTTTCTGGCTTTCTCGAATCGTTCTTACACGGAGAGAGCAATATTTCACCATTTTTATAAAGAGACAATCCGACCTTTACAAATTTCTCTTATATATGAGCTACTTCCAAAACATGTTGATTTGTACTAAATTTTGTTTGAACTAGTCACAAAGCGACATTTATACCACGTGATTAGCCGTGTATTTCAGTCAAAGCATGAAGTGTTTGGTTTATATCGGAGTGTTTGAACACACGTGTTTTACTTGTGTCGAGGTGTTTGCAGTCCATCGAGGGCAATAACACCGTTATTACTGCTTATGTACACTTTTCCTACATGGAGTCGGCGCCATCAGTTCCTGGCAAACACTATCGATGTCTATCTTATTTCTGTTTTCCGTCACAAACTGGAGAATGAAAACTTGCATTTTGCTTCACACACTCTTGCGAGGGTGAGATCGAGAGTGACTGGTTAATTAATTTTAGTTAATTTTTAAACTCTTGTTTACTTTGAAGTATAGAAGACTCTCCTGCCTTTTAACCGAAGAAAAGAATATTTTCAGGTAAAATATTAGCAGTAAACGAAAGCCAAGCGTTCGCAGAAAAAAAAATTTTAAATTATTTTCAGCTCTTGCTAAATCAACCAATCAAAATACTCGAACCCAGCCCCCAAACATTTGCCACAGACCAGTCGTCAAAACTCGTCAAAGAACTCGTCACATAACTCGTCAAATAACTACAATTTGTCATGACCCATTGCAGGTCCCGTAATAATTCATTTGGAATAAGATTGAAATGTAGACATGATAAATAATTGGACATCGTTGTTTCATCGAAACACTGAGCAGAGTTAGGATTTTCGTGTTTTCAGGGGTCTGGGAGCTAGCGAAAATTAACATAATTCTTTTGATTTTCGTTTTTTTGCCAACCTATTGACCAGATGACTGTATATATTATATTACGCTGCTGTCGTCATTCAGTCTGGAAGATGAAGTAACATCTGCGTTGCGAGAACCCCAACCGAGAAAACCTTTTTTTTATTTTTTCGTCAATGAGTCCATTTCTGGGCATAAGTGGTTTCAAAAGCGTTTTAAGGTTATTAACCAATCGCAGGAAATTTGGCTGGATGGCTGCCAATGAATATCTGCCGTATGATCTATAGCGTCAGATTCAGAGGACAAAAAGCCCCTTTTATCAACAAAGAGAGCCAAGCAGCGCCTTAAGAAATTCAAAGAGCAGAGAAAATGGTCATCATCGTTCGCTTCGAGGTCAGGAAAAGCGTGTTCCTCACGTTATACTTTCACTGTTAGCCCCAGAGGCCTGAAACGACCAAAAATGTCAGGAATATTGAGTCCTGCTATAAGTTAGGTATATACCTGTCATCGCATTATTTTCATTGATGTTTACAAGAGCTCGCCACTTTACTTTGCTACATTTTACACCCATTTGGTGTCTGTTAGCCGCGGCGCACGCAATATTTCTCCAACATGTCTCTCGCGTTGTTCGTGTTTGAGGGTAAACGAAGCAATAGAATGTAATTTCGCCTCTCGTCCTTCGCTTTGCTCGCATTTTGAGGCTCGGTTGCGCTCCCGAGCGCTTGGCGCTCGGGTTCCTTGTCCTGGGCTCCTGACTATGAACTCGACTTGTGGCTAGCCTAATTATATTGTTAAGTTAGCCGTTACACTGAACAAGATTATTTATGTTTTCATTCCATTATTATACTTTGTGCTACGTCTGGATGTTCCACTATTCTTGTAACGTTTCCCCGGCCAAAAGAATCCCGAAAGAAAGATAGCACTGCCAGTGACTTGTGTTGTTTAACCGGTGTTTGACTCAAGACCTGGGGTTGTGGAGACCATTAATTTAATAGTAACCGGTAGTTTCGCCACCAGGAAGTTTTGCAACTAAACATCAAAGACAATTCGCCACCAGTCATCGAATTGTTTCATCCAGTTTCTTTTATGAAATAATACAGGCATGAGTTTTGTTCAGTATTAACAATCAAACCAGTCACGTTTTACGTACGCGCGTGGACTAACAGTGCTGTTCGCTCAGACTGATCGATTGCCGTCGTTCGATTAACACCAGCAAAACGCCTACCATAATTTCTGGTTAAACTAGAATCATTTGCCACTTACCTTGGTAACGTTTGTCACTGCTAAGATATAAAGTTAATCTTAAATCCTTTTTACTCCTTTCAGTCAATCTCCCCAACGGAAGAATTTCGTTACAGAATTCAGAAAGAATGCCGTCTTAATTACCGGTCAGCTCGCACTTAATATGCAGTATTCAAATCACTCAACTTTAGGCAAATTAGATCGCCCAATTAGATGCCGAACATCTTAAAAACACTTGAACTTTGAAGTTGAAAAGAAAAGTTACGTGACCGCTTCGACTTGCTACAAGTCGACTCGCATATTGCTTTTATATTGCGATTAAAAAAATGCAAAGTCGAGCGCGAAGCGGCTAGCAAGTGGACTCGCATATTGCTTTTATATTGCGATTCAAAATATCCAAAGTCGAGCACGAAGCGGCTAGCGATCTTGAAGCGACCGAGCGGAGCGAGGAATCG
This sequence comes from Antipathozoanthus remengesaui, assembly GCA_025434805.1. Classification (NCBI taxonomy): domain Eukaryota; kingdom Metazoa; phylum Cnidaria; class Anthozoa; order Zoantharia; family Parazoanthidae; genus Antipathozoanthus; species Antipathozoanthus remengesaui. Next base: position 8,559 of record JANSTR010159816.1, read on the forward strand.
AGAGCGAGACGACTTGTCGAACTTACAAGAAATCGCATCTAATTATAATTGCTTTAGCACGAACACATATTGGAATCAAATGACAAGGGGGCGGAGCAAAGTGGATTTGCTCAAGGCTCTAATGATATGTATCCTTCACAATTTCTCTCATACTGATAGTGTATGTCTGGCATGTTTTCTCCAGAAGAAAAGAATTTCTTTGTCTGATTTGCCGTCAAGAATTGGAAAAGCTGAACAAAAAAGCTAACTAGGCATTTTCGTCCAAAGAGAAAACTAAAGTGTATCACGACAATCATGTTGGGGGACAGATATTGAGATAGTCGACGGTGATCAGTGACAAACACTGTTTTGACAAATATTACGGCTAAGAACAGGAATTGTGAAAAACATATTTTTGATAAAAAGCAGAAATATAAAGAGAAACAGGAAATTCTTCATAGGAAATTTAGGTCGGTAAAACGTATGTGCAAACCACGCGGAGACGTTGGAATTCATACAACACTAGCATGCAAGCGCTATTAAAGTAGGACCAAGTAGGCTAACTCAACCATTCCTTTTGTTGCTTTAATTCTCCCTCACAATATGTTACATAATATTCATGATTTTCTTTCAAAAGTTTTCAGTTATGAGCAGCAACTGAGGTATCTCCATAAACGTAGAGGATTTTTTTTATTTGCTGCTGAGATTTTCCGAAACGGCTCGACTCGTGCGTACCGGATTTGTAAATCACAGCGACTTGGTCTTGCCGCACGTAGTCCCTAATACGATGGTGCCTGATTGTACGCGCTGTTGTAACTTGGCTTTGAATGTTAAAGAGTATTCGCTCATCATTCCTCATTTGTGCTGCTTTCAGTAGTGACTTGCTAGCATGTTCACTTACGTTGTGAGTCAATTCATTGGTTCTAGTTCCCTTCGCACGTTGCATTTTAGTCTGCTGGCAAATAATGTACTTACCAAGGTCTGTTGATGAGATTTGAGATCTGCAGACGCGCTTTCTTAAGGAAGATTCCAGTGTGAGCAGGATATCTGTCTGGACATCTGCATCTGTATGGACGTACAGTCTAATCCGGGGCCAGATAACCGCTCCTAAAGCAAAAGTCAATCTGGTCGGCCTATTATGTATACGAAACGAGACCTTCTGAAACTTCGTAAACTTCCAGCAAGCCGATTGAAACCCATGCCTGCTGTTGTGCAGGAACTTAAGACGTTTAATCTTTATCGATATAGAGGCTGTCGGGGTGGAAGCCGGCGACGTGAACTAAGAGTGGACAATCATAAGGAATCTTCTGGTGATATTTTCGTTGTTGAGCCTATCCTGAGAGTGGACAATAATATGGAATCCTCTGGTGAGAACTGTGTTGTTGAGCCTATCCCAGTGATTTGTGGTATTCGAGGAAATGCGGGAAGCCGTTTGACTGGTTCTAGTAGGGATAAAAATAACCTTGTCACAATTTCTAAACAATTACAACATTCCATTTCCAGAACCGTTTCTGAATTCGCAGTACCCAAATTTTTATTTACAAACATATGCAGTCTTGCGAAAACCAAGAACCGAGTCCGAGCATCTGTG